>QXTE01000239.1:1319131-1387807 GCA_003942145.1 Platysternon megacephalum | reverse complement strand
CCTCTTTCCGCCCCTGCACCTCCCCGGCTCTTTCCACCCCCTCCCCTGAGCGTGTCCCCTCCCTGCTCCTCCCCCTCTCTCCCAGCACCTCCGGCACACCAGGGAACAGCTGTTCCCCAGCATGCAGGAGGTGCTGGGAGTGGGGGGAGAAGTTGAGGGAGGGAGGGGGATCCGTGGACCCCAGTTTGAGAAACGCTGGTCTAGATAATACTTAGTCCTGCCGTGAGTGCAGGGGACTGAACTAGATGACCTCTCGAGGTTCTTTCCAGTCCTATGATTCTACTGAGCATGCTCAGTAACTCTGCTGAAGCTGGCTGGCCCCCCACCCCACTATCAGCAGGCACAGGTCATCTTTGCCTGGGAACCTTCTAAATTCAGATCCTTCACTCAGTGACCAATCAACACATTCCATTCTTTCTCTACAATGAAAAACTAATAGTGGCGAGGGGATGACACACATTTCGAGGTCACTCAGTCTTCTATTTGAATGGGTGTATAAACAAGAGCAGACATCTGACAGGACCATAATCCTTTGATTTACACAGCGATTACAGCACTAATCCAGGTATAGAGACAATTCATATTAAACAGTATCCATTATCTCCTAGACAAATATTCAGCTAGCCTATGTACTGTTGCTATGTCTGTTCTGGCTGTTTATTTTCAGAGGTCATCCTCGGCCATCTCACTGAAGAGTCGGGTTGCCATGATAGCACGCTACAGCTTTGAAATGGATTCTGTATGTGCCTTTTTTTTTAGAAGAATACTATCAAGGTTAGGTCGGCCTGAAATTAACTCACCTGAAGGACTCACCTTAAGGCAGGCAGATTTGCATCTTCCTCTAGGCCTTCAGCGTTTCTAGGATTCAAAAAAGGATTGGGCATTTACCAAGCTGGCAAGACCATCCAGAGTTATAAGAGTAACAATTCAATACACAAGGGCATAGTGAAAATGAGAACCAGGCCCCTAGAGATTTAGAAGGGGCATAAACCTGTAAAGCCCAGAGCATAAACCAAGCACTACCTACCGGGCACTAGGAAGAAATGTTCCCTGTTGGTAGGTTGTTCTTTCTGCAGGGTTTTTTGCATTGTCCTCTGAAACACCTAGTGCTGACCGGTGTCAGAGACAGGAAAATATATGGATCGTTGGTCTGATCTAATATGACTATTTTCCTAGTGTAACACTGCACCCCATATTCTTCATAGAAATATTGTTATAATATGATTATAGCATAACTATGATATGTTTTGTGCAAGATAAGGCATGTGAGGTATCATTGGAAAGGTTATGCTTTGCTGAATATGATTATCCTATTTGTATGAATGTATCATTTTTGTATCTAAAGTTAGGAATATTGACTGTACATCTGTACTGCAAAAGTGTTTGCACCTGGGGAATGCCCACCAGACAGAATGCAATCAAGTCTGTCTGGCTAGCGGGGGGGCCCAGTCAATGGACCATTAGGGAGAACAATAGGTCTTTGAAGATGCGAATCCCCCACCTTCCTGAGAAGCTTTCCTGGGATGCTACAACCAACCTCTGACTCATGGCTGCTTTGACACTGTGGTCATGTGATTAAGTAACCTGGTACTGGACTCCATGATAGAATACCAGTATTTTTCCACTGGGGGGGAGGGGAACCACAGTGGAAAACAAAGGATTCCTGTCATATGTAAAACCTATTTAAGGCAGGGGAGAGACATAATCAGTGTTTGTTCTTCACTGAATCCCCGCGCAGGATGACTGCTGTGAACATCTAAGAAACAAAGACAAAGTGGGGGAGAAGGACTGAGCCCAGGCTGGAAAAGGTGTCTGGCCTGTGAAAGAAAAACCTGGAGTTTTAAGCAAGAGTAATCTGCCTAAAACAACATTTAGGGTGAGAAATTACTACTTGTAACCAGTTTCTGTAGTATCTTAAGCTTATATTGTGTTTTTGTTTTATTTGCTGGGCAATCTGCTTTGATCTGTTTGCTAACCCTTATAATCACTTAAAATCTATCTTTTGTAGTTAATAAACTTGCTTTTGTTTTCTCTAAAACCAGTTTGTGGAATTTGTAACTGGGGGGAGGGGCAAAAAAGCCGTGCATATCTTCCTCCCCACTGAGGGAGGGGGCGAGTTTCAATGAGCTTACGCTGTACAGTTCTCTGTGTGGCGCAAGACGATACAGTTTTGGGTTTATACTCCAGAGGGGGTGTGCACTTGAGTGCTGGGCAATTCCTTAGCTGAAGCCTTCCCAGGCAGAGCTGATTTCAGTGTTTGTGTCTTTCTGCAGCTGGGTGTGTCCCTGCCTGTGTGTGTGCTGGAGGAGGCTTGAGGGCCTGGCTCAGCAGAACAGTGTAAGGGAGTCCAGGGGCTGGTGGAACAGGCAGGCTCAGTGGTACCCCAGTACATCAGGTGGCACCTTGGGGATTGGGGCAATCTGTCACACCTAGAATAATAAAACACCCCTAAGATTTTTTTTTTTAAATGGAGATATACCTATCTCATAGAACTGAAAGGTCATTGAGTACAGCCCCCTGCCTTCACTAGCAGGACCAAGTACTGAGTTTTTACCCCAANAAACACCCCTAAGATTTTTTTTTTTAAATGGAGATATACCTATCTCATAGAACTGAAAGGTAATTGAGTCCAGCCCCCTGCCTTCACTAGCAGGACCAAGTACTGAGTTTTTGCCCCAAATCCCTAAGTGGCCCCCTTAAAGATTGAACTCACAACCCTGGGTTTAGCAGGCCAATGCTCAAACCACTGAACTATTCCTCCCCCCAAATAACTGTTTACTGTCAGTCTAACAGGAAATCCTGTGTCTGTGGATTCTGTTGATTGGCCAGAGAGAGAGAGAGACCCAAACCAAATCACTGATCTTCCAGAACTTTGGGGAAGCTGAGGTAGGGAGTTTGCTGACAATGAAGTTTAAGTTCCTCTTTTGCATCAAGTGCTAAGAATACAGAATTGATTCAGAAAACATGGCTTTATTGAGAGTGACCTATTCAAATTGCTCAAGCAGGAGAGCTGACTATGCTGGCCTGATCCAGAACTCAACAGGCTATTGAGTGACATAGAATCCTAGAAGAGTAGGATTGGAAGGGACCTCAAAATAGGTCATCTAGTCCAGTCCCCTGCACTCAAGGCAGGACCAAGTAATAACTAGACCATCCTTGACAGTTGTTTGTCTAACCTGTTCTTAAAAACCTCCAATGACGGAGATTCCACAACCTCCCTAAGCAATTTGTTCCAGTGCTTAACTACCTTGACCCTTAGACATTTTTCCTAATGTCCAAACCCAAACCTCCCTTGCTGCAATTTAAGACCATTGCTTCTTGTCCTATTCTCAGAAGTTAAAGAGAACAATTTTTCACCTTCCTCCTTGTACCTTTTATGTACTTGAAACTATTATCATGTCCCCTCCTCCCACCCCAGTCTTCTCTTCTCCAGATTAAACAAACTCACTTTTTTCAATCTCCCCTCATAGGTGATGTTTTCTAGACCTTTAATCATTTTTGTTGCTCTTCTCTGGATTTTCTCCAACTTGTCCACATCTGTCCTGAAATGTGGCACCCAGAACTGGACACAATACTCCAGTTGAGGCCTTATTAATGTGGAGTAGAGTGGAAGAATTACCTCATGCAATGCTTCTAGCATCAGAGCAAATTCATTGGCTGGACACATTCTGAGGGCAGGGCACTTATCGGACAACTTCTGAGAGCTGGTTAACCCTTTTGTGAGTATCATACTCAGGTTTTTTTATTTCATTTCAATCAATCAGTTAGGGTGGGGGGAACATTAAGAAATCTATGCCCATCTAGGACTTCAGTGTTCATTCTCTACTGCCGAAAATGGTCACTCTGAACTTCATGAAAATGGTGGGACTTCAGAACCTTTTGCTTGAAAATCAGAGACCTCTGCACTTAAGCTAAAGGAGAATCTCTTTTAGCAGGGTACAATTTATGACATGGCTGAGCAGCTCTGATTCTACCCAGCAGAGGGCAGCAGTGCACATAATTATGGTAATTGAAAGACGATCATTCAATGCTGGACAATTGTCAGTGTTTTGTCCTGCCAACAAAGGTCCTGACAAAGGTCTCTTTAAGAGTTGTGCCAGCTATCGCTATCTGGGGCATGACGCTGGGTTAAGGAGCAGCAATGCATACACCGAATACCTTGGGTACATCTGTTCACTGTGCGAGGAAACTAACAGATCTGGCAGTCTTCCATTAACCCAACAGCAGCTCTTCTCCCACTGCTTGCCAAAGGCCTGCTTCAAGCACTGCTCTAATTTTGCTGAAGGTACAGGGCCTTTTAATATACTTTGCTCTGCTTTAAAAAGACCATTAGTTCTATAATGCTGCTAGGTGGCAGCAGAGACAAGCTAGTCAGCTGCTTCAGCTGCAGGAGAAAGATGAAATATTATTGAAAAATAAAGCAGTGGCAGAGGGAGATGATTGCTGCTTAACCTCCTTTCGGCATTAGGAAGAGAACCAGTGGCACCTGCAGCTACACGCGTGTTATGTGCCATTGGCAGGGTTGGATAAAGGCATAGGCAACCTAAGCAGTTGATTAACCTGAGCTCCAGCTGGCTTCAGGTACCGCTGCAGGAGCTGGCCCAGTGGCAGCAGTGAGGGGGAGCAGACCTGGCTGGCCCACTGCCCACTCAATTTTAGTCCAATGTCCTCTCTATCACGATAGGGTGGGGCAGCATGGCCAAAAGTAGTGAGAGGCGCTGCATCCTGGTGCATGGGGTTCACAGCGACACTCAGGTTTGGCTCCATGGGCCACTGTCATGGGGAAGAGGAGGGGCCAAACCTGCCTGGCACTGCAACCCCTGTGCACTGGATCGCAACCCCACTCCACCCTGCAGCCCCCCCATTCCCCATCATGATGGAGAGGCTGCAAGGCCAAACCTGAGTGGGCAGTGGGGCGGCTAGCGCTGCTCCTCCTCGCTGCTGTCATAGGGCGGGCTCCTGCACCAGGGCTTCCCCTGGGGTGTGCCCTGCCTCGCATCACTTCCAGCAGCCCCCTCTGCTCTGCCTGCAGGACTCACTCAGCAACAGCCCCAAGACCTGCTACAAGGATGGGGAGCTGGGGTGAGGGCCCGCAACTGGGAGAGGGGCAACAGGGAGCCCAGGGGTGAGGGTGGGGTGGACACAAGGGCGTTCTGCCTAGTGTAAGATAAACAAGTGTCTATGGAGCCGCCCTGCTAAGTTAAGTGAGGGTGGTTCAGCTGTGCGTTCTGTGTGAAGAATTTCTGGGGCCGCCCCAGAGCAGAACCGCCTTAACTACAGCTGTGCAATGAAATAGCTGTCAAGCACGCATCTCACAGAACTGTACGGAAGGTCATTTTCCAAGCCAGATCTTGTCACTAGCACAGTCACAGCAGCCAGTATGGCCAGGGTCCAGGCAATCTAAAATAAACGCAAACAAGCATGCAAGGAGACACTGGACTCAGTTCTTCCCCAGCAGCTAGCCCAAGACTAAGGCCCTGACTTGTGAAGGCAGCTGGAATGGCTACAGATCTCAGCATTCTCCAAAGCCAAACATCGAGCCCAGTTTCCTTCACACAGCTTTCCTACAACACCCAGGAGAAAGGAGGAGACAACACGCAGCATGTCCTGCCCTGATTCTAGATGCAATGTTCATGAATAGGACTCATTCTATGAACCAATTTGGACCTCGCTATACAAATACTCATAAATTGTGGGGGAGGGTAAGATGACCCCAAAGCCTGGCCCCATTTCCAGTGTGTACATTACTATGCCAAGATGTTAGTGTTTTGTGGTGTAATCTGCTCTTGACTGAATACTGGACACATCAATACACAGATTCAGCCAAAGACATATGAATTATCAGGGAACATAGGAACCCACTGTACCAGATCAGCCCAGCGGGCTGTCCAGCCTACTATGCTGGCTCTGACAGTGGCCAGTACCAGACGCTTCAGAGAAAGGTGCAAGAAATCCAGAAGTGGACAATTATCTTCCTACATGTCACCCTGAAAAGGGAGAAGAACCACACACTCCCTGAAGTCCACTGGAGACTTTGCTACTGCTATAAATTTTACATGGAAGGTCCCAGATACTGTAGTGATGAGTCACAGTACAAAACCCTAAAATAGATAGCCTGGTATAAATTATGCGGAGGAGGTTTTTTTCCAATCCCCTGTATTAGAGGCTTTCTTATGCCCAGAAGGATGAAAGTTTATCACCTTTCCAACCCACCCCTTTCAATATTCATTTCCTCACAGAGTGGAAAGTTCCTATCAATTCCTTCACCTGCACATGACCATTCATGATTCCATTTTACATTCACATTTCAGGACCGTTTGTACAGCACGTAGCTCCATGGGGCTCTGATCCCTCACTGCAACCTGCAGGCCCCGCTATACTATACGTAATTTCAAACTACCCCCAGGAGTTGCAGGGAGCGAAGTGTGAACCTGGCATGAACCTTCAGCGTCGAGGAATAAAGCAGAGCTGCTTTGCCACAGTGGTGTTTTTGACACAGTTGTCATTCAGCTCCACCTCGTACTGTAAATGTCTGATCCAGAACTGACAGCGGCTGAACGTTAGGCTGCTGTCCTGAGTCGGAGTAGATGCTGTTTGCAGTGAAAAAAGAAGCAATGTGTGTGTAAGATACTGTGCAATACAGAGAGACGTAGAATTAAAGCCGTGCCAAAAAACAAATGTTAAGCCTGAAAAGAGTAAAGCTCAAGCCAAGTAATGCCAACAATTAGGCAGCCTCTGTCACCTTAATTCGCCCCCCTTGTGGGTATGCATTATGATACAGTCTTTAGTTCCCTGATCACATACCATAATTTCTTCCCCATTCAGAACCCCATTACATTAGTATCAGAGCACCTCACACTCTTTAATGTATTTACCTGCACACCACCTCTGTGAGGCAGGGCAGTGCTATTATCCCCATTTTACAGATGGGGAACTGAGGCACAGAGAGACTGAGTGCCAGATTTTTAAAAGTATTTAGGCACCTAAAGGTGCAGCTGGGCACCTAGTGGGATTGTAATTATTGGGGCTGCTCGGTGCTGGAATACACCAAACCCCTAGGGTGCCAGGTGTACTGTGACTCAGAGGCAAGCAAACTAGCACAGGCGCTTTAGCAGCTGGGCCTTCTAGATTCGAGCCCTGGAGGGTCCCAATAAACACTCAGACCAATGGCTAAGTGAAAGGGCGTTTTACTAGGGCTGGCAGGGAAGGGACAGGTTGCACATACCTTGGGTATAGAGGCTTAAACAGTTACAGTTCAACATAGAATCAATCATAGAATCATAGAACTGGACAAGACCTCGAGAGGTCATCTATTCCAGTCCCCTGCACTCAAGGCAGGACTAAGTATTATCGAGACCATCCCTGACAGGTGTTTGTCCAACCTGCTCTTAAAAACCTCCAATGATGGAGATTCCACAACCTCCCTAGGCAATTTATTCCAGTGCTTAACCACCCTGACAGTTAGGAAGTTTTTACTAATGTCCAACCTAAACCTCCCTGTGACACTACATCCCATATTCTTCATAGAGATATTATTGTGATATGATTACGGCATAACCATGATGTACGTTATGCAAGATAGGTCATGCGAGATATCATTGAAAAGGTTATGATTTACTGAATATGATTATCCTATTTGTATGCATGTATCATTTTTGTATCTGAAGTTAGGAATATTGACTATATATCTGTATTACAAATAGGTTTACATCTGGGGAACGCCCACTAGGCAGAATGCACTCAGTCTAACTGGCTGGCTGGGAAGGGCCAGTAGGGAGAACAAAAGGTCTTAGAAGATGCTTATCTCCCACCAGGAGCCTTCCTGAGGATGCTACAAACAGCCTCTGACTCATGGCTGCTATGGCCCTACACAGGCATGTGACCCAGTCACCTGGTACTGGACTTCATCATAGAATACCAGTGTTTTTCCACCGAAAAGCGTGGGAACTAAAGTTGGAGACAAAGGGTTCCCACCATATGGAAAAGCTATTTAAGGCAGGGGAGGAACATCATTGTGGTTCTTCACTGACTCCCCACCCAAAGGAGACTCTTGGAAACATCTGAGAAACAAGGGGGAGAAGGGCTGAACCCAGGCTAGAGGGATTTCTAGCCCGTGAAAGGAACACCTGGAGTTTTAAGCTGCAAGCAAGTGCAGCTTGCCCTCAAGAATCTCGGTAAACTGCCTAAAACAACATGTAGGGTGAGAATTTGCTACTCATATCCAATCTCTTTAGTATTTTAAGCTTAGTTTGCATGTTTTGTTTATTTGCTAGGTAATCTGCTTTGATCTGTTGGCTATCCTTTATAATCACTTAAAAATCTATCTTTTGTAGTTAATAAACTTGTTTTTGCTTTGTCTAAAATCAGCGTGTGGAATTCAGAACTGGGGGCAGGAAGCTGTTGCATATCTTTCTCCACATTGAGGGAGGGGGTGAATTTCATGTGCTTACGCTGTACAGTTCCCTGTGAAGCGCAAGATGGTATAATTTTGGGTTTACACTCCAGAGGGGCGTGCGTGCCTTAGGAACTGTGAGGTGCCTTAGCTGAGCCTTCCCATGCAGAGCTGATCTCAGCATCAATGTGTAGCTGCAGCTGGGTGTGTTCCTACCTGTATGTGTGCTGGAGCGGGCTTGAGGGCCTGTCACAGCAGTACAGTGTAAAGGGAGCCCAGGCTGGTGAGTCAGGTGGGCTCAGTGGTATCCCAGTTCCAGGTGGCACCCCAGGGGGGACCCATCACACTCTCTTGCTGCAATTTAAGCCCATTGCTTCTTGTCCTATCCTCAGAGGTTAAGAACAACAATTTTTCTCCCTCCTCCTTGTAACAACGTTTTATGTACTTGAAAACTGTTATCATGTCCCCCCTCGGTCTTCTCTTCTTCAGACTAAACAAACCCAATTTTTTCAATCTTCCCTCATAGGTCATGTTTTCTAGACCTTTCATCATTTTTGTTGCTCTTCCCTGGGCTTTCTCCAATTTGTCCACATATTTCCTGAAATGTGGCACCCAGAACTGGACACAATACTACAGTTGAGGCCTAATCAGCGCAGAGTAGAGCAGAAGAATTACTTCTCGTGTCTTGCTTACAACACTCCTGCTAATACATCCCAGAACGATGTTCACTTTTTTTTGCAACAGTGTTGCAAAAAACTGATGACTCATATATAGCTTGTGGTGGACCCCCAGATCCCTTTCCGCAGTACTCCTTCGTAGGCAGTCATTTCCCATTTTGTATGTGTGCAACTGATTGTTCCTTCCTAAGTGGAATACTTTGCATTTGTCCTTATTGAATTTCATCCTATTTACTTCAGACTATTTCTCCAGTTTGTCCAGATCATTTTGAATTTTAATCCTATCCTCCAAGGCACTGGCAACTCCTCCTGGATTGCTATTGTCCGCAAACTTTATAAGTGTACTCTGTATGCCATTATCTAAATCATTGTTGAAGATATTGAACAGAACCAGACCCAGAATTGATCCTTTCAGGACCCCACTCATTATGCCCTTCCAGCATGACTGTGAACCACTGATAACTACTCTCTGGGAATGGTTTTCCAACCAGTTATGCACTTACAACTTAGATAGAGCTACTAAAAGGTATTTCCCTAGCTTGTTTATGAGAAGGTCATGTGAGACAGTATCAAAAGCTTTACTAAAGTCAAGATATATCACCTCTACCACTTGCCCCCTATGCACAAGGTTTGTTATCCTGTCAAAGAAAGCTATCAGGTTGGTTTGACACAATTTTTTCTTGACAAATCCATGGTGACTGTTACTTATCACCTTATTATCTTCTATATGTTTGTAAATTGATTGCTTAATTATTTTCTCCATTATCTTTCCAGGTGCAGAAGTTAAGATGACTGGTCTGTAATTCCCCGGGTTGTCCTTATTTCCCTTTTTATAGATTGGCACTATATTTGCCCTTTTTCAGTCTTCTGGAATCTCTCCCTTTTTCCATGACTTTTCAAAGATAATCGCTAATGGCACAGATATCTCCTCAGCCATCTGCTTGAGTATTCTAGGATGCATTTCATCAGGCCCTGGTGTCTTGAAGACATCTAACTTGTCTAAGTAATTTTTAACGTGTTCTTTCCCTATTTTAGCCTCTGATCTTACCTAATTTTCACTGGCATTCACTATGTTAGATGTCCATTCACCACCAACCTTCTTGGTGAAAACTGAAATAAAGAAGTCATTAAGCACCTCTGCCATTTCCACATTTTCTGTTATTGTTTTTCCTCCCTCATTGAGTAACAGGCCTACACTGTCCTTCGTTTTCCTCTTACTTCTAATGTATTTGTAGGATGTTTTCTTGTTACCCTTTATGTCTCATAAGATCATAAGAACATAAGAACAGCCATACTGGGTCAGCCCGAAGGTCCATCCAACTAGTCTCTAACTAGTTTAATTTCGTTTTGTGCCTTGGCCTTTCTAATTTTGTCCCTACATACTTGTATTATTTGATTATATTAATCCTTTGTAATTTGACCTAGTTTCCTCTTTTTGTAGGACTCTTTTATGATTTTTAGACCATTGAACATCTCCTGGTTAAGCCAGGGTGGTCTCTTGCCATACTTCCTATCTTTCCTACGCTCTTGTGCCTTTAATTATGTCTCTTTGAAAACACTGCCAATTGTCTTCAATTACTTTTCCCCTTAGACTTGCTTCCCATGGGATCTTACCTACCAACTCCCTGAGTTTGCTAAAGTCTGCCTTCTTGAAATCCATTGTCTTTATTTTGCTGCTCTCCCTCCTACCATTCCTGAGAATCATGAACTCTATCATTTCATGATCACTTTCACCCAAGCTGCCTTCCATTTTCAAATTCTCAATCAGTTCCTCCTTATTTGTCAAAACAGCCTCTCCCCTAGTAGCTTTCTCCACCTTCTGAAATAAAATATTGTCTCCAATACATTCCAATAACTTGTTGGATAACCTGTGCCCTGCTGTGTTATTTTTCCAACAAATGTCTGAGTAGTTGAAGTCCCCATCACCACCAAGTCTTGTGCTTTGGATGATTTTGTTAGTTGTTTAAAAAAAGCCTCATCCACCTCTTCTTCCTGGTTAGGTGGTCTGTAGTAGATCTCTACCATGATATCACCCTTGTTTTTTACCACTTTTATCTTTACCCAGAGACTTTTAACAAGTCTGTCTCCTACTTCCATCTCAACCTCAGTCCAAGTGTATACATTTTTAATATATAAGGCAACACCTCCCTTTTTCCCCTGCCTATCCTTCCTGAGCAAGCTGTACACTTCTATACCAATGTTCCAGTCATGCGTATTATCTCACCAAGTCTCTGTAATGCCAACTATGTCATAACTGTGTTTATTTACTAGCATTTCAAGTTCTTCCTGCTTGTTTCCCATACTTCTCACTTTAGTATACAGACATCTAAGATACTGATTTGATTTTCCTCCCACCCAGTTCTGTCTTGTCTCTCCCTTTTCCCTGCTATCACAGCCCATGCTCCCCCCAAATTCTGACCCTTCTCCCAGGTCTCCATGTTTTTGACTTACCAACGGGCTTTGGTCACCTGCCCCCTTCATAGAATCATAGAATCATAAAATATCAGGGTTGGAAGGGACCTCGGGAGGTCATCTAGTCCAACCCCCTGCTCAAAGCAGGACCAATTCCCAACTAAATCATCCCAGCCAGGGATTTGTCCAGCCTGACCTTAAAACCTCTAAGGAAGGAGATTCCACCACTTCCCTAGGTAACCCATTCCAGTGCTTCACCACCCTCCTCACTAGGTTAGCCAGTCTGTATCCAAATATGTTCTTCCCCTTCCTCAATAGGTGGACCCCATTTCTGCTTAGCAGCCCTTTTTCCTGGAACAGCATTCTGTGGTCAAGGAAGCCGAAGCTCTCCTGGCAACACCATCCTCACAGCCAGGCATTCACCTCCAGGATGCATCTGTCTCTGCCTGGGCCCCTACCCTTGACCGGAAGGTTCGAAGAGAACACCACCTGTGCTCCAAACTCCTTCATCCTTACTCCCAGAGCCCTATAGTCACTTCTGATCTGCTGAGGTTCAGACCTTACAGTATTATGAGTGCCCACATGAATGAGTAGCATGGGGTAGTAGTCAGAGGGCCGGATGATCCTCGACAATCCCTCCATAACATCGATACGGGCCCCTGGCAGGCAGTATAGCTCCCGGGACGCCATGCCAGAGTGACAGATGGGTGCCTCTGTCCCCCTCAGAAGAGAGTCACCAACCACCACTACCCTACGTTTCCTCCTGGGAGCGGTGGCTGGGATCCTCCCAGCCTTGGGGGCACATGGCTTCTTCTCCACCTTTGGGGGTGATTTCTCATCGCTTGTTGCGAGGGCAGCGTAACGGTTTTCCATCACCATGGTGGGTGGGTTGGGAGTAGGGCTGGAGCACTGCCTGCTGCCAGAAGTAACCAGCATAGAATCATAGAATCATAGAATATCAGGGTTGGAAGGGACCTCAGGAGGTCATCTAGTCCAACCCCCTGCTCAAAGCAGGACCTAATCCCAACTAAATCATCCCAGCCAGGGCTTGTCAAGCCTGACCTTAAAAACCTCTAAGGAAGGAGATTCCACCACCTCCCTAGGTAACCCATTCCAGTGCTTCACCACCCTCCTAGTGAAAAAGTTTTTCCTAATATCCAATCTAAACCTCCCCCACTGCAACTTGAGACCATTACTCCTTGTTCTGTCATCTGGTACCACTGTGAACAGTCTAGATCCATCCTCTTTGGAACCCCCTTTCAGGTAGTTGAAAGCAGCTATCAAATCCCCCCTCATTCTTCTCTTCTGCAGACTAAACAATCCCAGTTCCCTCAGCCTCTCCTCATAACTCATGTGCTCCAGCCCCCTAATCATTTTTGTTGCCCTCCGCTGGACTCTTTCCAATTTTTCCACATCCTTCTTGTAGTGTGGGGCCCAAAACTGGACACAGTACTCCAGGTGAGGCCTCACCAATGTCGAATAGAGGGGAACGATCACGTCCCTCGATCTGCTGGCAATGCCCCTACTTATACAGCCCAAAATGCCGTTAGCCTTCTTGGCAACAAGGGCACACTGTCAACTCATATCCAGCTTCTCGTCCACCGTAACCCCTAGGTCCTTTTCTGAAGAACTGCTGCCTAGCCACTTGGTCCCTAGTCTGTAACAGTGCATGGGATTCNACTTCTGCCAGGACCAACCTCCGGCGCACCGAGGGGGACTCCGCCACCTGCACACGGAGCTCACCTGCTCACAAGCAGTCCTCTGTAGCTGGATAGCTTCCTCAGCCTTGGACATCTCCATGTGAATACTCTCAAGGGATTCCTCATGGGCACAGATGCTCATCAGCCTAGCCACCTCCTCCTGTAGCTCTCCCACCTGCTTCCTGAGAGATTCCACCAGCAGGCAGCTTTCGCACTGGATGGTCCCCCCAGCCTGGCTTTCTGAGAGTGGGGAATGCAGACCACAGTCTCTGCAAGTCCACACCAGGATCTGGGTAGAGGCATCCAGGGTTAGGTTGTCTGTCTGGATACAGGCGCAGGTGGAGGAGCCAGGAGCAGCGTTGGCACTGGTGATGAGGCCCTTCCTAACCATAGCGATTATGTTACATCTCTCTCCCTCAAACTCCCTCTCAAACTCCCGTTTGCAAACCCCTGTTCGCTAGCTCCCCTTGGTCACTTAGTTGCTGTCTTTTAGATCAGCCCTATCACCTCGTAGGGGGCTGTCCAGTCGAGAGTCAGGGCTCTGTAGGCCTCTGTAGCGCCTTCTCCAGTCTAGTCTCTACTCAAGCAAACAGGAGCATCTCTTATTAGGGCCCCTCTGCACTGGCTTCCTGCCAAGCAGCGGCTGCTGCCCAATAAATCCCACCCAGCAGGGTTGCCAGTTTTGGTTGGACATATGCCTGGAGGTTTCATCACATGACAATCTTTAATTCCTGAAGACTCCAGGACAATCCTGGAGGGATGTCAACCCACCACTCAGTTGTACTATCTGGTAATCACAGCCACCTGGCTCTGTATACAGTTCCTGGGGGTTCCTCTCTGCTGCATCCAGATTCTCTGCAGCTCCTGGCTAGCCAAGCAGCTGCTGCTTCCCAACAGAGCCCACCCACTTCATGGTTTGGACCCTTCCCCTTATCTGGTCAGGGGAAAATCAAGGGCACTGGGGAGGAGGCTGATGGGAGTTGTAGTCCCTTGCTCTGCAGATCCATCATAGGATTTTCAGAAATGCCTAGCTCCTATTGAAATTAGAGTCAGGGAGGTCCTTGGAAATCTGGCTTCAAAGCTACTGAGATGAATGGAAATAAGTTGCTTGGTCTCCTCCCTTATTCCTAGCAGAGCTAGTTGAAATCAGGGGGAACTAGGCAACTAGGTGCTTTGAAAATACTACTAGGCACCTAAATACCTTTAAAAAACTTGGCCTGTGGGACTTGTCCAAGGGAAAAGAAAGTTTGTGGAGAGCAGGGAACTGAACGCGGGTTTCCCAAGTTCCAGGCTAGCACTAGACCATCCTACCTCTTCCTGGGTGTAATTTGGGGGAGTAGATGGGGACGGCATCGCCCCCCCACTCCCAAACGGCAAGCCTCAGGCAGGTGTGGAATTTGCCCTCTCCCCACCATGCACAGCCCCATTGGCCTGACTGGAGCTGCCCTCCCACATACAGAAATCAAACTACGCCTAGCCTGACGGTGCCAGCAACAAGATGAGTGGTGAGCTAGACTGGGGCCTGTTTGGGTTTTAAGAAGACGGCTGAAATCTGGAGGAGGGCCAGTGAGCAGGAGGGGGGGTCCCAGGGAGGGGGAAGGGAGCTAGAGAAGGATAGTCAGAGACCTGTAAGCTATCCCTGAAGGGGTGAGAGGCCCAGAGGGGACCGAGAGCTACTGGAGGAGCAGAGGGCTGTCATGAGGGGATGTAGAAATGAGGCCTCATGGTCAGAGAAAGAGAGAAACAAGGGGAGACAAATATGGGCGAGTTTAGGGGGACAGAGATGGGGAACTTGAGGAAGAGAGTGGCCCAGCCCGCCCTGCCCAGGGGAAGCAGCTCCTCAAAATGCCCATGGAGGTGCATACTGAATGCACCTACTGGCTCATCGCTGTGTAACCCAGTAGAAGGCTCCATAGTCCCTCCACTACAGAAGGGGAAGTAATAGCCTGAGGTCAGAGAGGAGGCGGCTCAGGAAGAAGCAAGAGGCTGCATGAGGGCAGGAGCAGCTGGGAGGGAAGGCCAGGGAGCAAGCAGCCTGGGAGCTGGCACTTGCATTCTGAGAGTTGGGAAGAGATTCACCAGCAGAGGCCAGTAGTCGCTTGCAGCAGAGAGCTACAGAACAGCAGCCAGCAGGCAGAAAGACAGCATGGACAGGTTACACAGAGACTCTTACCTTTATACCATCCAACTGAACTGTCCCTAGAGGCTGGGGTAGGAACTGCTGGCTTGTTGGGTTGTAATTTAAAGCAATTGTGCCTTTTATTTCTGGCCACCCTACTCCAGCAATCCTATTACTCAAATGCATGAGAGGTAATGGGGACCTACCCAGGGCTAGAGCCTGTGAAGCCTCATGCTGCACAGAGCACTGTGCTAGCAGCTGAGAGAGGGGATAGGTGTAATCCAACACACACGGTCCTGCTCTGCCTGGGGGTTGGCTGCCATACACCCTTACAAATGAAATCAGCTGTTCTTAGGCAGGCTGGGAGCTTTGCACGTGTATGCAAGTTAGCATTAAGATTTATGCAAACTGGACCTCAGACTTTTGGAAGGCACAACATAGACAGGTCGGACCAGGCTTCTGCCTGCCATTTCTAGCTCTTCAGCTCAGCACTGACAAGTTGGCGTTTCCTTTTCCTGATTGTTCAGGATCACAGAGTGCCCTCTCCTGACTAGATGATGATATATGGACCTTTCACCTTCCAGGATGTCTGGTGGCCCAACTCTTTGAGGTTTTTCTCCAAGGGATACAGCCAGTACGGAGCCAGCAGGTTCATTGCCAGGAACTTTCTACTGACATTTAAACACCACATTAGACCTGCTTTGAAACCCAGCTGGCTGCGAATTCTAAAACAAATCTCCACATGGTGAAAGAGCATTAAAGTAAAATGTCGCTGTTTTGTTAAGACAGCGAAACCCTGAAAAATGACAAACTAGGGAGAAAACTAGTTCCTCTGCTAAAGAAACTCAAGGGCTACAGCTATTCCCTTCATCTGTTTCTCGATATTGTATCACATTTAGTACAACTAATGTTCTCCAGACCCCTGAATTGTCTTTGAATTTGGTGCCTGCAAACATGAGGGACTAGTACCACCATCAGTAATCAGACAACAGGCAGGCACTAAATAATTTAGCTAAGGCACCTCAATACTGAGCACCAGTGCCCCATTTAATGCCAGCCCTTGAAGTTATTATTTATTTGTATTACCATAACACCTAGGAGTCCCAGTCATGGGCCAGGCCCCCTTTGTGCTAGGCACTGTACAAACACAGGAGAAGATGGCCAAGGTCTACAAACCATGCTGAAAGATACAGAATTTGTGAGGTGGTTGGTGATGCTGACAACCTAAGAAGTAGATCAAAATCTTCATTGCTGATACATGTGGCAAACTCAGTCCTCCTGTTCTTGATCCAACTCAATCAAACGCTCTGTAGCCTATTGTAAGCTATTTGGGTATGTGATTGGTCACTTAAGTCACATGGTATTGAGTTTGTTCCCCAGTTGGATGACAAATTTTTTGAACAGAAGAATAACGAGACAGGCAAATAACAGCACTTGTAGGATGAAATTTGGAGATGTAATATTTGTGCTGAAATCAGTAAAATGTTCTAAGCACCTTAATACACCTCTACCTTGATATAACGCTGTCCTCGGGAGCCAAAAAATCTTACCGCGTTATAGGTGAACTGCATTATATCAAACTTGCTTTGATCCACCGGAGTGCACAGCCCCGCCCACCCGGAGCGCTGCTTTACCACGTTGTATCCAAATTCGTGTTATATCAGGTCGTTATATCGGGGTAGAGGTGTACTATGGTGATGGGCACTATATTTCACATTGTTATGGAAACTGAGCCATCTGCATATTCACAATAATCTGTATGGTTCTAGCTGCAGAGCCAGCATGTGTATTTGCAAGCATATTAGGGAGTCGCTTATTCATCATTTAACCAGGGAAATTAGTTTGTCACAGTAGATTTGAACCCAGATTTCAATAGATTTCCAATAGTACTCAATGTCCTCATACATTCCTCAATAAATATTTCTGTTTTCTATTTGAGGAAAATAATGTGATGATGTAGGCACATATAACACACTTTCCATTCCACTAGTATCTCAGGAGGATGTTAAACAGCAGCTAGTTGAATTAGACATTTTTAAATCAGCAGGTCCAGATAACTTGATTCTAAGAGTTTTAAAAGAGCTGGCCGAAAATCATTCTTGTTGATTTTCAGTAAGTCTTGGAACACTGGAGAAGTTCAAGAAGACTGGAAATAAGATAATGTTGTGCTAATACTGTATTTAAGAA
The DNA here is from genome assembly GCA_003942145.1 of Platysternon megacephalum. Classification (NCBI taxonomy): domain Eukaryota; kingdom Metazoa; phylum Chordata; order Testudines; family Platysternidae; genus Platysternon; species Platysternon megacephalum. The sequence goes on along the minus strand of QXTE01000239.1, from coordinate 1,370,320 downwards.
GAGTAAATAGGATGACCTGGGTAATTATAGGCTTGTTAGTCTGACATGATTTTGAGCAAGATAATGGAGTGACTGATACAGGACTGATTAATAAAGGATTGAAAGAGGGTTATATAATTAATATCAATCAACATGGATTTATGGCAAATAATTTCAAGTTAGTCTGTCAGAATTTGTTTTTGATGAAGTTAACACTACTACTTTTATCAACCAGTAATTGTGATACAATATACTTAGACATCTCTAAGGTGCTTGACTTGATACTGCATGAAATTTTTATTACAAAACTAGAACGGTACACATTAAATGGATTAAAAACTGGCTGATAGGGCTTAAAATGTAATTGTAAATGGTGAACCATCAGAGTGGGTGGAGTCCTGGAGGGATCAGTTCTTGGCCTGATGCTATTTAACATTTTTATCAATGAACTGAAAGAAAACATAACATCCCTGATGAAGTTTGCAGATGACAAAAGTTGAGGGTGTGGTAAATGATGAAGAGGGCAGATCATTGATACTGTCAGCTGGACCACTTGGTAAGATAAGCCCAAGCAAACATTCTGAATTTTAACATGGCCCAGTGTAAGTGTATATGTAACCCCCCAATCCCTTTACCAGGAAGGGGGTGGAAGGGAAATGGACTGTGAAACTTACCTGGGGCCCAACCAGGGCCAAAGACTGCATCCCAGAAGCATTGCTTCTCCATTGCCAGGTGACCATCCCTTAAGCAGAGAGAAGGTTGGAGGGAGGGAACTAAAGCAGCAGCCCCCATATGTCCCAAAAGAGGGGAGCTCTGATTGCTTCTTTACCACAGAGCCAAGATACCTGTGAGAGGGGAAGTGACCCTCTGGGGTATCAGCTGAAAGGGGAGACAGACCGAGAGAGAGCATCCAGCTCCCCCCATACATTAACTTTCTTCAGTTTTCCCCAATCCTCAGTAACTGGCTGTTAGCTAAGGCTGTAGAGAAAACTCATTAATATCTATCTATCTATCCCTCTCCCTCCCTCCCTCTCTCTGTGCCCCTAGATGGGACAGAGCACCACACACAGGAGGTGTGTGGGTTACATACTTCCCCTAGCTGAGGAAGTGCATCCAGAGCTTCAGAGACTTCCCAGTTGAAATCCCTGAGCCCCCACTTGCAATGCCGACAGCCCCCAGTCGTCAGCTGGCTGTTAGCTAAGGCTGTAGCGCAAACTCATTAATCTCTGTCTCTCTCTAAATGGGACAGAACACCACACCCAGGAGTTGTCGGTGTTACACTACCACTGGACATTGAAATGTAATATCTGCTCTTTCCTTGAAGTTACTAGTAGCGATAAGTAGTGGGCAAATCTTCATTTGTGGCATTGGGAACAAGTGCTGTNTCCCCAATCCTCAGTAACTGGCTGTTAGCTAAGGCTGTAGAGAAAACTCATTAATATCTATCTATCCCTCTCCCTCCCTCCCTCTCTCTGTGCCCCTAGATGGGACAGAGCACCACACACAGGAGGTGTGTGGGTTACATACTTCCCCTAGCTGAGGAAGTGCGTCCAGAGCTTCAGAGACTTCCCAGTTGAAATCCCTGAGCCCCCACTTGTAATGCCGACAGAGCCCAGTCGTCAGCTGGCTGTTAGCTAAGGCTGTAGAGCAAACTCATTAACCTCTGTCTCTCTCTAAATGGGACAGAACACCACACCCAGGAGGTGTCGGTGTTACACTACCACTGGACATTGAAATGTAGTATCTGCTCTTTCCTTGAAGTTACTAATAGCGATAAGTAGTGGGCAAATCTTCATTTGTGGCATTGGGAACAAGTGCTGTCTTTATTGTGGTCCATTATTGCAACAAGCAGCCAATAGAATAAGGAGGAGCATGACTGTCTGTAGGAGGTGGGGCAGGACAGCAGCATCGGCATCCCTGCACAAGTAATGCCTCCATGCTGCTTAAGGGCCCAATCTAAATCTCACTGACATCAAGTGGCATTGGATCAGGCCCCAAAGTAGGGTGGAATAAGTCCTTTTAAAGGGTTACTCTGTCACCCTCCCTCACAGTGAGTAGTCCCTTACTCCTCAAGTCAGGCCCACTGATAGCAGCAGCACAAACTGGTCAGTGTCAGGGTAGCAGAATCGAGCTCTAGACAAAGTTCCACTGAATTCTGCTGCAGGGGTGTGTGCTCACTAGCTAGGCGTGATCATCAGCGGAATTAACATGGTGCCAATAGGTTGAGAGAGGCTAAGTCACACAGGGAGGGGACTGCGGAAGGCCAACTGAAAAAAAAAATAAATCTCATGGTGGAAGATTGTTGACCCAAGTCATTTGTCATAATTTGAGCTGGGGAAATTTTTGCTAAAGGGCCTGTAACACTTCAGCTTTTAATCAAACAATTAGTGCTACTATGCAACCTAATCCTTAGGGATGGGGAATCCTGCTTCAGAAAGCATTACTTTTGTACAATCCGTGATCTGTAACTGTTTGCACATTTGAATCTTTGATGCAGAATGTAAGAATACTAGGCTGCTTGTTAACAGCAACACAGATAGGCAAACTTTTTTTTTTTTTTAAATTAGGAACTGCTATATTCCTTTAAAATAAAGTCTATATAGCTTACCAGACATGAACACGATAATGCCATTGTGACAATTAATTCAATAAGGTTTGCAGCAAATTGCCATAAGTTAAATCTTATTGAATTAAGTAGAGTATCTTTGGAGTCCATTGTAATAAATGAATCGGATATCTATCCTTGTGGGCCAGGGATTTATGTAATTCCATGGGGGAGGGGGACCCAGCCCTCCAGGAATTAAGAACAGCAGGAGGTGATTAGACAAATTTGTAACTCCTTTTGTGAGCCCCCCTGTAGTAAGATCGATAGCAGGCGTGGATGCTCTTTGATTGGTTTTCGTCTGTTTTCTCTAATGCTTTTACCTTAAGAAAAAAAGGGGTTTTCTTAGAAAGAGCTGTGTGTAAGTTATACCTGTGGCAATTACACTGTACCATCTCTGAAGAGAATGCAAAAGCAGCCTGCTTAGGCAGCCTGTCTTTTCCTGGAGATTTCCCAGTATAGGCAGGGGACTGTGCAGCGTGGAAATATCCTGGTCAGAAGGGAGACTTGCACCTCTCCATCCAAGAGATGCAATGGTGGGAGAGTGGGATGGCTAGAGTGGGTGCCTTTGCTGGATCAGAGTGGAATACAGGTGCGGTTGCTCTGAATTGTGACAGCCATCTCAGGGGTGGCAATCATGGTGCTTTCATTATGAGTATTTAATGATAGTGACTTAAGCAATGACCACATGTTTTCTATGACCTATGTTCAAAGGACTAGTGCACGTATCAATGTGATAAACCACGCCAACAGCATGGCAGCGGAAGAAAACCTACACAACTGACACAGCCTTTCAGAAGGCAGATTTCTGAAGGCAGGCAGGAACATACCTCTGCAACAAAGTGTTTTCCCAACAGACATTAAATAAAAGACAGAACAGAGCACAGTACAGTTTTGCCAGTTTTATTGAACCAATAAAATTCCTACTGATAACAATGAAAGAAATTTCAGCAAGTATAAATGCAATAGTTTAACAAACCCCATTGTTCCGTACCTATAAATAGAATTTTCAAAACCTCATAAAAAGTGCAGATTTATGAATTGCTGTTAACACGTTAACACACACGATTCCTTTATTTAAAAAGGTGTTTTGTCTCTTAATTCACTAAAAAGTTCCTTCTGCATCTATTCAGATGAATTCAAGTCAGATAACTAAAAGCTAAAAAAAGTCACACAAAAAATGGATCCAGCTAGGTCAGTTTATCCAAAAAGTCAGCAACACAGAAGGAAAAAAGTTTGCTAAAAGCTCTTGTTGAATCCTGCAATGAACTCCGAACTACTCACTCATCTAATGGGCATGCCATTTGCAAGAGTGCATGAGCATTCCGGATCAAAGTGAGGCCCAGCTTGCGTGATTACCACCCCGCTGCCCCTGGTAAGATGCACACTTACTCTTTTGTGCTGGCTACCCATAGTATAAGTTGCAGCACAGGACAGCAAGAAGGCTCTGCAGAACTGCTATGTTTCCCTCATACCCTACAGATGGATGGGCAGAGCTGGGTCCTTGACTCCACCCCTTCAGCTTGCCTGCCTAGCTGCACTGGTACACTGGGGAGAGTAGGTGGCATAAAGTATAAACTTGCACAATTTACTTCCTCCCTGGAGTATGAGGCCCCAGGAGCGGGATTTGTTTCTCTCCAACTCACAATCACCCTCCTGGGCTCCTCCAAGGGCAGCACAACTACTTATTGCTCCTTACTCCAGGCAGATGACTAAATCACAATCTAGTCCCAATTAAATTAGACCCATAACAACCTTTGGAGACCTAATGTCAACCAGAAAGGAACATTATTTTCTCCTGCTGAGCAGGGCTTCTTGAACATCAAATTAAAAGGAACGTTGCTATTTTCAGTTTAATAAAACATAAAAGGAATCTCAATGGACTAACTATAGAAGATACTCTTGACTTGCAGGTCAGCACAAGGCCTAGGCAACACTCAAATCCCCCCATAACCCTGTTTTGAGTGGTTGCATGTGTAACACCGACAGACCCTGGTAGTCGGCAGGTGGGATTGAACCTGGGACCTCTGGAGCTAAATGCATAAGCCTGTACTGCATGAGCTAAAAACCATATGACCCTTAGCTAAGGCTGTAGAGCAGACTCAATCTCTAAGTGGTCTCGGTGCCACCAGAGAGGACAGAACACCACACCCAGGAGGTGCGTGGGTAACTCACGTGATTAACTCAAAAAATTGTGATTAATCTCAGCTAAAACAATAGAATCTCAATGGAAATTTATTAAATATTTTTAGATGTTTTTCTACATTTTAAAATATATTGACTTCAATTACAACACAGAATACAAAGTATACAGTGCTCACTTTATTATTTTTATTACAAATATTTGCACTGTAAAAATGATAAAAGAATTATTTTTCAATTCCCCCATTACAAGTACTGTAGTGCAATCTCTTTATCATGAAAGCTGAACTTACAAATGTAGAATTATGCACAAAAAACTGCATTCAAAAATAAAATAATGTAAAACTTTAGAGCCTTCAAGTCCACTCAGTCCTACTTCATGTTCAACCAATTGCTCAGACAAACAAGTTTGTTTACATTTGCAGGAGATAATGCTAACAAACTTGTTTGTCTGAGTGATTGGCTGAATATGAAGTAGGACTGAGTGGACTTGTAGGCTCTAAAGTTTTACATTGCATTCAAAAATAAAACAGTTCTTTTGTGCATAATTCTATATTTGTAAGTTCAACTTTCATGATAAAGAGATTGCACTACAGTACTTGTAATGGGATAATTGAAAATTATTATTTCTTTTGTTTTTTTACAGTGCAAATATTTGTAGTAAAAAAGAAATCTAAAGTACAGTTTGTATTGTGTTGTAACTGAAATCAATATATTTGAAAATGTAGAAAACATCCAAAAATATTTAAATAAATGGTATTCTATTATTAACAGCACAATTAATTTTTTTAATTACGTGATAAATTGCGATGAATTTTTGTAAGTCGCGTGACAGCCCTAATAAATGATGCTTCCATTGATCTTCTGCATAGGGACAAATTTCACCTTTATGAATAGTATTTTCACTGATATGGAGGGGTTACAATGTGCTGTAAACCACAGCTCTTCATGCTAATTGGAAAGATTTATGATCAAATGGATAGTAGTCTCTGCCTGAACTTTAAGCATCTCACTGGAGATTTTTCATTCATAGAAAGGGACTTTGACCCACCCACAATCTATAGAGAGTCCTCATGACATTGCCATTAGTTCACTCCTCTACTACCCATATTTACAGCGGTATTTTACCTACAGCAGGGTCTGTTTCGCAAGAGCAGTTTAAAGAGGCTATGTTTATCAAATTTCCTAGTTTACAAATTAAAACCTATAAATACAAAGACTCTCACATACTGAACATTGTAACTTGTGTGAATCCTAAACTGCATCAATTAACTGTTAAAAGCTTATTCTACTTAAAACCTTACATAATACAAGAGAATGATAAGTGGCAGTCCTGTATGATCACACTGCCTGCCTCACATTAGCCCACAGACATGTGCTTCACAAAAATAGAAATGTTACAGTAATAAAGCACAGGCCCGCAAAGGCATATCACAGCTTCTGATTACATTGGATAAAAGTACCAAAGAACACAAAAAAGAATAGGCGTTAATACTGATGAATTAAAGAATAACTATAAAGATCAAACATGTTCACAGCATGCTACATATACTGCTCAACTTAAAATAAGGTGAATACAATGTTGAACAAAACCAAAAGTAGTTGGCAGTGTGATTTTTGAATTGTGTTTAAGATACAAAGACATAGCATATACATTCATGATGTGGCTGTCCAGCAAAAATTGGGGTACAGATTTCAAGTTAAAAACCTATCTTGTAAGCTACAGTTTATATCCAGTTCTGTCAATCAAGAAAGTATTTTGTGGCTTTGTGTATTTTCTCAGAGTCTCAAGACTAGAGCCCAAGTTTACAAGATCTCAATATTTATCCTACTTTTGGAGGTTTGTTGAGTGGCTGTACCTGTCCTGTCAGCATTAGTATATTGTTCCCTGTAATCACACAATACCTTTTCATTTATCATGTGTATTGGTGGGGGGCACTGTTTGAATCATGGTGACAAGATGAATTAAGCATGAAGAGGCACAACGTAAAACTGGATGTGGCAAAGCGTAGATGACAGTTTGTTTGGATGAATTTGGTGCCATTTTATCTACATCCTTAAAGCTGGACAGGCCTCTGATGCTCCATAATTCTTAAAACTGTGTTATAAACTTCTTTAAGGCAATTGCCAGAAAAGGAGATTCAAACAGTTTGTTTGTGCTTTAAAAATTAAAGGCTGGCTCCCCCTATTCCTTTCTACTGCAGAATGATAAAAATGGGCAAGATACCACAATTACTCCATTGCAACCAAGCAACTCAAAGACGTATCTTTTGTAAGGAAATCTCATTGGTAATCTTGGGGGGAAAGTAAAGTGTTGCCAACATCTCCCCTGCATACAGAAGTACAATCTGTGTATTTTTATCCATTTAATGATATTTTATTTTAGGGAATTAAAAAAATTGATTTCCCTCCTAATTTTATTACTTCCTTCCTGTTAAAACAGCCCCATATTTGCAGATGCTTAAGCATGTGAATAACTTTATTCATACAAGTAAATTTACTCAGGTAACAGTATTTGCATGGTTAGGCCCATTATTTTGTATATTCATCAGTATCATAAGGATGTTATAATGATATCAGAATAAGGAGCAAAACTTCCCACGGATTTCAATTAAAGCAGAATCAGGCCCTCTTAAACGGGGTAAAAACCCTTCGCTGTCTCAAGTAATCATGAGCAGATGTATTTATGCTTAGGAGTTGTCCCACAGGAAGTAAAAAAGAAAGATAATTTGTTCTAAAGGCCATTATGAAATCTACCCCATTTTAAGGGTTTTTTCACGTAGTCTCAAGTGATTCCCTGTTGAAATTCATTTTAGTCTCTTACCCAGTTGTATAAAGGTATGTGTAAGAGAACTGAGTGGTCTAGGTTTAAAGCCCTTACATGGGCAAAACTCCCAAAGTCAAGGGCAGTTTTGCCTGAGAAGAGCCTTCATGAGTGGGTCAAGTGTAAGTACTAGTGGACTTCTTTTATTGCAGACACAAGGTGGGTGAGGTAATATCTTTTATTGGGCCAACTTCTGTTGGTGAAAGACAAGCTTTCAAGCTTGCACAGAGTTCTTCTTTAGGCTTTTTATTGTAATCAGAGCCAGAATCTGATCCCATTTGCCCATACTGAGTAGCACCCCTCCACGAGCGGTACAGTTGGTTCATATCAGAAGGATGGCAGAATGTGACCCTTAGAAATAAAGCTCTGTTAAGCCAGTCTCCCTCCTTGACAGTTAGTGTGATTTCACTATTTAAAATAGGTACTCAATACTGAACTTTTAGAAGGGAGCATGACATTTAAGCTTTGACAGGTCAGAGACCAGGACTGGGAACTTATCTCAGAACATTTGGTGGGAGAGAGACCTTTTTGTAGGCAGGTTTAGCCATTAAAAAGAGGGGCTCAGAGCCCTTGGTGAAGAGCAGGAGGATTATTCAGCTGTACAGGAGATGGGAATGGGGTGCCTGTGGGGACCGACTGCACGGCCAAGTATAGCTGTTGTAAAGGTTAAAATAGCATAGAGTACGCAGATGCTATTCAAGCATCCACCCACTGCTCTGCCAATGCATCAATCCTAATCTGGGACACCTCTGCTATTCTTGTCCTACATGTCTCCCATGCCTAAGGGGTGGGTGATTTTGTGATGTGTACAGCTTGCCAAACTCTTTCACTTGGGAAAGATTTCTTGATTTAAAATCTTCCAGAAATAAAGAAACTAGTGACTGCACCACTTAGGATGGGGCCTTTCCCTCTAATTTAAAAGCTGATTCTGAAAAAAGAGACACTTTTGACCAGGTTGGCAGCATTTGTGTGCCACAAGCAGAGTACCTGTCTAGATCAGCCATGGGTAAGTTTCATTTACAGATGGTTAATCCATTTCCCTCTCTTATTTATGCACTATGGTCCTGCTCGAAAGCCCACTGAAGTCAACGGGTTTTGGATCAGGCCCTATGGATAAGACGACCTGACATAGGCTATATGTGTACTGAATCCAACGGGTGCTTGGTTCAAGTGGAGGCTGCAGAATTTACCCCCTAGAAGACAAGAATCTAAACTGGTCAGTCTGAGCACATCTGTTAAATGCATGTACTTATGATGAACAACTGCATATGCAAGAGAAAGGATGTCAAGATTTTATTCTACAAGGGTAGCAGCCTACAGATTAAGATCTTTTGAAAAAGTTAATAAAACTTATGTATGTCAATAAACCAATGCAAATCACTATTCCTTTAATATCCAGGGAAACTTATTTCCATCCTATTAACTTTTGGCAACTGAACACCTTCAAAAATCTGGTTCAGAGATGGCGATAGGAGCCTGCCAGGATTTTCAAAAGTGCCGAGGTACCTAACATCCATTGAACGTAATGGGGAGGCATTTTGGAAATCCTAGTAGGCACCTAATCTGCATGTCTAAGTGTCTAAATACCTTTAAAATTCTGGCCCTTTGTCCCTTTCAATTTACGCTTTTTTTATTATTAAAAACCTTGTTTTTCTGATTTGTTCTGATCTGCCTTAAATTTATGGTCCATGCGTCTGACGAAGTGGGTCTTCACCCACAAAAGCTTATGCTCCAATACATCTGTTAGTCTTAAAGGTGCCACAGGACTCTCTGTTGCTTTTTACAGATCCAGACTAACACGGCTACCCCTCTGATACTTAAATTTACGGTAACCCTACATATGTAATTTTTAGATTTGCAGCTGATTTTGTAGCTCCCTCTTGCTAAAACATTAAACAAATTAGCTTGTTTTTTGGCTGTTTTTAAAAAAAGCTGATGGGGAAAAAAAACTCTGGCCCAATTCTGCGTAAATCCCGGCAATATTCATGGAGGCATCCTATGCACTAGAACTGCAGCACCATGGATTCTGATGGATATAAGTGAACTACCGAAGCATTTCAAAAATTAGTTCTTATGGGACGCTACAACAGTTTGAATCACCTGCTGTTAGCTTGTATTTTACTTCGTTTAAAATGAATTCTGCTATTATATGACTACAATCCCATGATGTTCAATTGCCAGTTTTATATTCCACAGAATACTGAGCTAATGCAAATGGCTTTTCTAACTTGTACTTCTCCCCACTTATTTTCATTACAGACAAGCAATTTCGGAGAGTATTGTTCTGCACCTGACCAGAATACAAATATTTTTAAAATGCTCTTAAGGTTAATAAGCACTCCAATCGCATAAAGAAAGTGATTCCCTATTTACAGCATTTCCTACAGTATGTGGTTAGTCATTACCCTAGTGAGCCAATAGTTCAGGCCTTTTCTTCAGCAGATAGGAGATGATGCATTTGTCTTTTTACCTTGGTGAAGATTGGGATTTTGATGACTAAATGTTAATGCTGGTAAATATAAACCCCAGCAAGGGAACGCAAAAAGTCAGTATCTGGGCATGTACTCCCCTGGATTATTAAGGTATATTTCTGATAAAGGAAGTTAACAAGCAATGAAGTTTGAGGATTCACATTCACACGTGCATTTTTTTTTAAACAGTTGCACATTTAAGTTTGGCACAAAGTGAGCCTAAGGTGTAGGTAAAATATACGGTATAATCGTATACTTTTAACACCTGTCCTGAACAAACATCTATATTTTAAAAATATCACATTTTGAGTATAAAAGCTAGGCTATAAATGATTATACAGTAAATTCAATACTCTGTAAAAGTGGAAAACAGCATTGTAACTTTTAAGTTTGCATTTTATATAGAAAAGTTACAGCAAACTAGTTGTCAAATGACATTTCCCAACGTGGAATGCCATGTGGGCCATATTAGATTAAATATGGCACCTTCTGAAATCAAGTTTTGTTGTTGTTTTTTAAACTGATTCACTATGAAGAGATCAATTCATTTACAGTTTATGTATTTCAAAATCTAATCACATACTTTGCTGAGAAGGCAATTCAGCTGGAAAAGTAAATTCTGTAGCGAAAGATTAAAATAAAGGCACTAAAGTTTCCACAACTAACACTCAAGCTACTTTAAAATCCTTATATTTCTGAAGAGGAATTAAGTGGTTATGATAGTTACCTAAAACTAGTTTCACCTTCCTTCCAAAACTTAACTGTTCTTGAGAAATACCTGGCTTCTCATATCAAAGGAATTTCACTGTACAGTTCCCATCACTTAAAGGCAGAGTTACTAACTGAAGAACGTCCTTACCAGATATAATTGTTACAAGCAAAAACTCACTAGGTGCAGCCACTACAGTTAAGTTGAAAAAGATTATAACAAGTTAAAGTCAAATCTAAGGTTATGCATATCAACCTCTCACCACTTTGTCTGAATAATCTTTGTAGTTGGCTATACAAGATTAATAAATCTTATTTATGCAATGTTTCATACAGGAGAGACTGATGCACAGTTTGATGGATAGTTTCTTATCTTGGCTTAAAAAAAATTAGTAATTTCTTTCTCACAAGGCTTTTTATGCAAATAGACTGCTGTCCAAAAGTGCAGAAAAAGTGTATTTAAATGTACAATCATTTAGTTTTCCAATCTGGAACAGACAGCTAAAGCAAAAACTCCCAACATGTGGCGTCACAGCAAGTTATTAAGAGAGGGAAGGAGGACGAAAACTAACTTTAGTAGCATACTGGTCCATGTATGTTTGTTTTCCCTCAATGAAAGGACGTAAAAAATATGACTACTATGTTAAAAAAGCTATTCTGCAGTCTTCAATGGAAAAGCTTTTACACATCTACTACAATTCAGAGGAACTTTAAAAAAACCTAACTGGTTAGTTTCTAATACATGTAAAAGCAAAATAAAAAGTCACCCTTCTTATAGCAAAAACAAAAACCAAAACAAAAGATTTTTTAGCAGTGACAGCTGTGTCCTACTGGGAAAGTTTAAGCATCAATTTAGGCACTTCACTGGTTCATTAACACAATCCAAAGTAAAGCTATAAACACTGAAATGTTGTGCTCTTAAAATCAGTCTAGTCAAGCAACACAAAATAATGCAAAAATGTGACTTTTTGGCAGCTTATTTCTTCCCTTCCCCAATATTACCAGTTGTCCAAGTACATTTTATTTTGTGGCTGCTTTGGCACTTAAATATCAGATTGCTCAAGCCATACAAGCTAAAACAAAAATGCTAAGCCTTGGACAATAAAGAAATTGTTTTAAAATTTCTTTATGGTTGTATAAAAAGGGCACTTCAGTAGTGACATAATAGGGAAAAGCTTGCTTTCTTTTTAAATATTGCACTTTTCTTTTGTTCACACACATTAATGCATAGAAACACAATTTTAGCTTTGAATATTAAAGTGTTCAGACACTATGAATGAAAAAAACCTAGGAAATAAATTTCTATAACCTACTAGGAAAAGAACAGGTATGATAGCCTTCCTTTGCTTTACTTAATTAAAAATGCACTGGAGAAAGGAGAGTGCAAAAAAATTTTTTTTTGGTCAGTCTCTGTATTACATTTACAGGCGCCAACTAGGTGAACTTGCAAGCAACACTATGATGAGCATGTATGCTGTAAAAAAGATTGAGGGTGACTGTCAGTAAGACAAGATTATCCATGATTGAACCATAATATGTACAACTGAAATGGATAATTGTGAAACCTCTTCTTTTGGAAAGAGGAAAGGAAAAAAGTAACTGAATTTTGCATTTCAGTAGCATGCTGTAGAATTTATCATGATTAATGTCACATTAAAACATGGACAATGTTGGCATTATATTTCACATCACCTTCAATTGCTGTAGTAAAACAGTGCCTGACAAGTAGTCTCCAGGAGATAAAGAATCCAGTAGCCAGTTCAGTTTAATACATCACATGCTTCTTTCTACTAGCATTAGGGCATTGTATTAAGAACATCCAAAAAACCTTTGCTGAATTCCACTAATCTGAAAAATGATTGCTTGAAAAGATAAACACTTTTTCCCTGTGTTTCAGAACAAAGCGCTAGAGTTGAGTATAACAAAACTAGTTTTAGGATTTTGACCAGTATCCTGAAATCCAACCAGAAAAAAGTAGTGCTCCTCAGTGTTATTTTTGCTATCATTAGTAATGTTAAGCATCAAGAAAATAAAACACGTCATTGCACATTACAGCCGCCAAAAACACGGCTAAACTTTGACACTAGAGAACTGAGTAACTTGATGCTACATCACATACAGCTTCTGGTGTGTATCTATTTCAGAAAGGCCTTTACATATCAATTTAACTTCCTTCGTCCCCTCCGAATTGATACTTCAGGTCAAGTGACGAGTTATGGCACGAAGGGCATATAGAAGTTCTGCTTGCATACGGGCTTCCATTAAAAGTAGATTTACGTGGACCTATTTAAAATTTAAAAAAAAATTAGTCATTTAGTTCACCATTACATATCAACAGGCAGAAGAGTTTAATCACTTAATTATCTTACAGATTTAGATTTTTGTGCCAAATGAAAATAGCTGCATCACTTCTCTCTACATTCTAGTGCCACGTACTAGACTGAAGTGTTAGCCATCTGGAGAAGAAATGGCATCTAATATGCCAATTTTATCTGACATTCTGGACTCCCAGGTAACAAGCCTTAATTACTGCTTTAAGCAGTGTTCCATCTGCTTTAACAGAAGTCACAACAAAACAATGCTGTACAGTAATGGAAATCATAACAGAAGACTTTCCTCTCATCATGACTATGAGCATTATACTCTGAGGACTAGATTTCTGTTATCAGTGTTATATAATCAATTCACCTGCCATACTCCATATGTACTATATGAAGTCAACTGTCAAATAAATGCAACCTCAGGGACGGCAAATTATTCTAAAGAAGACTGAGCCTGGTTTCAGAATGACATTTACTTAACAAGGAACAGAAATGCACATATCGCTGCCCGCTGCGTTAGCATCTGGCCTTACTGCACAACTGTCTCAGGAACTTCTAGCAGCACAATGTCTCCTGGTACAATGCTGGGGCACTGGCTCAGATACCAATTTAGGAGTGAAGAATACCATCTACTGAATCCCCCACACCATTCCCTGCAACTTCTAGTATGTATCCCTTTTATGTATCCCACCCAAGTATTGACCAGGTCTGTTCCAGCTTAGCTGGTGAAATTATGAGACCATAACAGTTATAAATAAAGGAAGATCAACAATAGCTTTATCCTAACTTATCTATTACAGGTCTTTAAGAAAGCCTGCTTGTATCGAAGATCTAATCATCGTGATTGGAGGCATCTATAGTAGTAGTTTAGAGAAAGTTGTATAGATTAGAGAAAGGACAAATAATGGACAGTATTGTGTGTCATCTCAGGAGAGTGATTTTTATGTCATTCCTGTTTATTGTATTGTGCACAAGTCACAGTGGCCACAGGCCCAATAAGATATTTTGCTTAATATAGAGCATAATTTGTATGCCACTCATACTAAAAAGGCATACAAGTATTATCAATGCTTGGTAGTGAACTTTCAAATAGTGTGTATGTATATGCACGCACGCACACACACGTACACGTATATATAAACAATGTATTTTACCAATGAAAAGCAGCACAGGTAAAGTTAATTTATGTTCTCTATAAGGATCAAGTAGTATCGGAACAGTTGACTACTTCACCATTTCCAAATCTGCCCATTTTTCTATATAGAGATCTATGGATCTAGCTTCATGTAGGAGTCACTAGAGATTGTCCACAGTGGGCTCATTAAGAAAATGTTTTTGCAACAGTGAAATTTAACGTTCATTGAAGTAACTTGTATGGCTCTGTTGTACAGTATTTAAGTTAATTCTTTAAGCTTTTTCTTTATTGTTAAGGAAGTTAACTCTAGTATACACACACCCCCTTTTGCAAGCCACTTTATTATTTGCATTGTTTACATAGCACAGGGCCTCTTGTGTAATGTTTGGCTATGAAACACTTACCTTCTCTGAGTGCTTGAACTGACGCCAGTAACTATCGTACATGCGCTTGGTAGTTCTCTCTGGGTAGCAGGTCACTGTCTTAATGTAAACCTTCAGGCTGCGTTCAAGTAACTGATTAACTTCTCCATAATCATAATCATCATACCTAAGCAAAATAAGGCAGACTGAATATTTTTTCTGGACCCACATGGCTTTTTAAATTCTGAAACGACATGTATTTATGAACTGAAATACTAGAAGGAGCAGTTACTTATCTTGTATAGTAACTGGAGCTGTTAGAGATGTGTTACCCTGTGGGTCCGCCATGTGAGGACATGTGCATGCCTGTGCACTTTTGATAGGAGATTTTGCAAGCTATGTCCGCGAGTCCATGGTGGAATGAACAATAACTCTCAGCGTATGTGTGTGGAAATCGTACCTCCTTTCATGCGTTCTGCAATTGAGATGCAAAAGCCTGGGTGAAGCCCTAAAGGGCCTAGTCCTATATAAGTAAAAAGCAAGGACTATTCTTACTTTCAGTATATGGAGGCTCGTTCCTCCTCTCGAACAGTGGGGCTTGAGATAAACACCAGCAGGTGAATCTCTTAATGTGGTTCTGCAGTCCTGGTAGTTAAACTCCTGAGATCTGTATGTGGTGTAATACACACCAGTTCCACAGTTTTATGGATTTGATGCATAAGGACTGGGATCTTGCTCCTCCTTGATGACTGATATAATATATTGCTGTTCTGTTGTCCAATACTATTCTGATTGGATGGCCCCTGACATGGGTTAGGAAGTATTGGCAAGCATAACAAACCACTCTGAGCTAAAGATTTCCACACACATACGCTGAGAGTTATTGCTCATTCCACCAGGGCTGTCTACCTTTGTAGCCATACTGAAAAACATACCTATCCTTGACATCTGCAGGGCAGCCACCTGGTCTTTAGTGCACACGTTTTCCCGGCACTATGCTCTTGTATCGACTTCCAGAGCTGAAGTTGCTTCAGTGATGCTGTTCTACTGAATCTGCCGCTTCAGCACCCTCCTCCATAAATGATATGGAGGATCACCTCCTGAGGGGTTCATCTGCCCCGGGTTGTGAGGTTTTGGAAGTGTGCACCCCAGCCTATCAAGGAGGACTCTATCATGAATCCTTGGGGGAAGAGGCTGTAAGAAAGGGACTCCCACATGCACACCTTTTGTGGATCCTTCCACAAACTTAGAGAATCGAGGCACCTTTGAGGAACAGATATCTCCTTGGATAGACTGTGCCTGTTGGAGGTTTAACCTGTTCTCAGCTAGGCCTGAGGACACCAGGAGTGCAGTCTTGCTAAGGGTGTCTCAAACATACAAGCTGCAACATAGCACAGAAATAGTAGGCAAGCCCTTGCTATTGTTTGTGGGCTCTATTGTATTGTTGAGACAAGCTTGACATAGGGCAAATCTGTCCTGGGGCAAATACGCTCTGGCAGCAGAGGAGTACAAAGTGGCTCCGATGAAGTCTAGTCATTGAGTGGGTATGAGAACAGACTGTTCCACATTGAGGCTGAGGCCCAATGAATGGACCAGATATGGGGCCGTGCTGGCTGCTGTCTATTCCTTGAGAAATGAGTGACCTTTCAGAAGCCAATCCAGGTAGGGAAAAACAATTGTTCATTTGGAGATGAAGATGTGCTGTGGTGCCCAAGAGGACTTTAGTAAAGAGTGGTGTAGAGCAGGGGTCGGCAACCTTTCAGAAGTGGTGTGCCGAGTCTTCATTTATTCACTCTAATTTAAGGTTTTGCATGCCAGTAATACATTTTAACGTTTTTAGAAGGTTTTCTTCTATAAGTCTATAATATATAACTAAACTATTGTTGTATGTAAAGTAAGTAAGGTTTTAAAAATGTTTAATTTTAAATGAAGCTTCTTAAATTAAAATTCAGAGCCCCCTGGACTGGTGGCCAGGACCCGGGCAGTGTGAGTGCCACTGAAAATCAGCTCGCGTGCTGTCTTTGGCACGCGTGCCATAGGTTGCCTACCTCTGGTGGAGAGGCTGAAGGGTAGGATGCAACACTGGTAGTGTTGCGTCCCACGAAACATAGAAAGCATCTGTGTGAGGGGTGCATGGCGATATGAAAATAAGCATCCCGGAGGTTGAGGGAGACAAACCAATCTCCTGGGTCCAGAGCAGGGACCAAGCTCCTCCCCCAACCCTGCTCTGCCTCCAAAGAAAGGGCATCAAAACAGAAGTTCGCCCAGGGTGCTATTTTCCCTAAGGCCGGCCCTGGGACTGAGACAACATTAGAGGGCTTGATCGTTCAGCAGCTGAAGAGTTGCATTAAAACCACAGACCAATCAGAACACGGAGATTGGCAAAAAAAGTAATTTATAATTTAACAGTCAGCCACACAGAAAGGGGTGGCACTGGGGTGTGTGTGTGTGTGTTTGCGGGGGGTCTATAGCCATCCCAAAAGTTGCCTTAGACATCCCGTAAGCCACCCCTCACAGCACAAAGGTCAAATGTTAAGCAGAAGTAAGGGTGGCATGGTATGGCATTGCCACCATTTCTTCTGCAGTTCTGCACTGCTGCTGGCGATGGTGCTGCCTTCAGAGCTGGGCACCTGGCCAGCAGCCACTGCTCTCCGACAGCCCAGCTCCGAAGGCAGAGCCTGCCGCCAGCAGCAGCACAGAAGTAAGGGTAGTAAGCTAAAAAGTCTGGTGTGAAAAGTGATATTGACAAAGTTTCTTTCCCGCCCCCGCCCCTCCTTTTTTAATTAAACAAAAACCTTTTTGGATGCTTTAGGAGCATTAACACACTGCTGTGGCTTTGGTGAGCCTTTTGTAGCTTGCCTTCCTTAGGGCCTGGTTCTCTCTTGAGATGTCTGCCTCAGAATCCTCCACCACTGGTTCCCATCCCCCTGGGAGAAGGGTGGGGACTTGCTGTCAGCTTGAGAGAGAGAAGGGCTGATTAGAAACCCTGTTTTCTTCCCAGGGTGCTCAGGACCCACTTTAGCATGGGGAGTGTGGACACTTGTGGTCTGCAAGCCTCCCCTCTTTGTTCTGCAGGGGTCCTCTGGGACTTACCCCCCTAGTCGAATGGTCAGGATCCTCCTCACTTCTGGAGCCTCTCTGCTCTACAGCAGGGCTCCTGGTCCAAATTTCCCTTGTTGAAGCTGCGGCTGCCTTGGTGGGCAGGAAACTATACCTGCTTGTCTGACTGGCAGCCTTGGGACCTAATGCTGTTAGGGGTGCATACCTCACCATGTTCCAAGCCTGAGAAGGCTGCCTCACAAATAGAGCACTGCTTGGATTTAACCTGGTGCTTTTTTGGTTGCTCTCCCATGCCTGTAAGGGACAGAGGAGCCAGCAGGGAGACACTACAGCAGAGACTCAGGGAGAGTTAAGCCCCCAAAAGGTTAACTGATCCAGAGAGGAGAAGGAATGCTAAGGAGGGAGAACACTGCTCCCCACTGCCCAAAAACAGGGCAGAAAAAATTAAAATTGAAGGAAAAGAGATGGAAGCAAAAGAAGCCACCACTGTCTACCTGCTCCTGCAGAGGTAGAGAATCTGGCAGGAAGTAGGAGCAGACTGTACAACGCCAAAACGCTATCTTCAGAGAGAGAAGATCGGCTAGATGTCCAGAATTGTGGGAGACACCAGGTTGCCGAAGAACCCCTTTTCAATGAATTTTGGTGGAACAGGTTTGATTGTTCCAAATGTTAGGAGGAATTATATTTTCTACCTCAAATGATTCTCATGGGAGGGGTCCTTGAAGAGGGAGGGAGGAAGGAAGAAGTTGGGGGTGGGTGGGGAGGAGCTGAACTGGATGGAGTAACCTGTAGAAACTATCTTCAGAATCCACCTATCTGAGGTGATGAGCTCCCAGGAAGGTAGGAAATGGGAGACACTCTCAATGGGGGGTGGAGGGAATACACACAGCGTAGGATGAGGAGCAGGACAGTTTGTGACCTTGGAGCAAAGGTTCAAAAACCAGTTCTTTCAAGAATGTTGCTGACTGGAAGGCTATTGTAAGGACAGCCCTTTTTCTTTGTTATCCTGGCTTATTTCTCGGGGGCTCGGACATTCTGGGTAAGACTGCTGAGCCATCTGCAATTTACTGTACTTTTTCTTTGCCACAAGCATATAGATGCCCAGAGATCATAGTGTCGCCCAAGAGTCTTTAAGAGAACAAAGAGACCCATCCATGGCTTCAAAAAACAACTTGGGTCCTTCAAAAGAAGATCCTCAACTGTGTTTTCTACCTCCTGAGGCAGACCAGAGGATTGCAGCCAAGAAACTTGGCGCATGGCTACTTCTCTAGCCATGGAATGTTGCAGCTATATCGGCGGCATTGAGTCAGGCCTGGAAAGATGCCTTGCTGATTGTCTGGCCTTCTGTTGTGAGGGCTTGAAATTGTTCCCTGTGATCATGTGGCAGGAGTTCAATAAAAGATGAAAACTTGCAATAGTTTGTAAAATTGTATTTTGCTATCAGGGCATGGTAATTAGCTACTCTGAACTGCAGTGAAGCAGAGTAGCTCTTGCATCCCAGAAGGTCCAGTCTTTTGAGCTCTTTGTTGGATGGTGTTGAGCAGAACCAGTGTTACTTGTTCCGTTCAATAACTGCCTCTATGAACCAGGAAGTTGGGTTCAGAATGTGAGGGGAAAAAATATGACAGTATTTTCTGTCAGCCCATTTACACATAGTTGGCATAGTAATTGGAGTTTGACACACAGAGGTCAGCTGATCATCATTGATGGGCAAGATGATTTTGCCTGCAGCAGATGTATGAAGAACGTCCAACAGGGAACGTTGGTATTCTTGTGTCTCCTATAATGGAATATGCAGGGTTTCTGCCACAGAAAGGTCCTGAATGGCCTTGAAATCATCAGCATAAGACGGTGGGGGAGGCAAAATAAGAGAAGGGGGTTACACTCCCTCCCCCAAAAAAAGTACAAACAGTGCAAAATAAATAAATAAATAAAATAAAGAATATACTGAGAAAAGAAAGGATTATGTGTGAGAGAGGTAGCAAGCTATGCAGCTAGCGAACGGAAACAATGATGTTCCACCTCAAGCCATAGGTGGTTGAAAAGGAACTGGAGTGGCAGTGGGTCTGCACCCTACCTATATACCCCCATACCAGAGCATGAAAGTATCTGGGGCACAGGCATGGACCCACAGACACTGCTCACAAATCACTGATCAACAGCAAATGTGCGTTTGCGCCTCTGGACGTGGAGAACCCATAGGGATACTACTCAAAGAACAGAAGTTACTCAGTTCCTAAGAGCCTTTTAAATAGTGTGGTATTTCCTTTTTTCTGAACTGACAATGTTGTCCATGAGTTCAGAGAAGACAGATTTCTGTAAAAATATATCAATCCTAATTTGATTCTGTAATACCAACTAATTTTTTTAAAATAGAGAGATTAAATTATACTACTACCAGTATTTGTACCAATTTCACTGCAGAAAACAAAATTAAAGCCACAGACACCAATTTTAAAACACTGCTTTAGTGTGATCAAAACACGTGTTCCTGTCCCAAAGTAAATACATTTTGCTTACATGCTTCCAAATACACTTATTAGACAGGTCAATTTGTTACATACCTGATTCCAAACATACAGTGAACATAGTTAAATAAAGCTCTTCTCAACATGGTTGTGTCAACATCTTCGTGTGTAGCCATAGTGTTGTACGTGAGATTGTAGACCATCCGAAACTTCTCATCCAGGAGATGCCCAATATCAGAATAAAGCCTGTTCACAAGGGAGAAGCCATGATTTTCCCAGGTATAGTCCTGTAAGAGCACAAAGAAATACACCAGCGATGCATAAATATGCAAATAGTGCCTTCCCCACCTGATCCTCCCTCTGGTTTCTCCCCCAGTTGAAGATCTTGTTCTCTGTTTTGTCTCTCATTCTGCTTTATTAATGTATTAATTCGCCTGCACGCCCGCCCCGCCACCCCAAAAGGAGGATTTTAATCAATAAGTTTTCCCTGGTCAGTTCTGCTTTAGTCCTTAGGTCCTGCAGATTTGGTTCAGACTGGAAAATATTCACATAGATATTATTCAGAGACTGCTGCTTTGGAAAGCTATGAGCCAGAGCAGAAGCATGGCGATGTGTTGTTCCTTACAGACATGATTTCACTCTTGCACCAATGACTAAGGAAAAGAGTTAGTTTGAAAAATTCTGCCAGCTGTGCCTGAGCAGCAACACTTTCACAGGATATTACTTCAAACAAACTCTTTGGGGCAGGTATTAGCTTATCCTATATTCATGAAGAGCCTATCTAGCACAAAGAGGCTTTGCTCCATCACTGGGGCCTCTGGATGCTTCTGTAATATAATTGTTACAATAGAAGATCTGATTTGGGTAAAAGGTCTCACATTCTACCATCATTCAGCTATTAAACAAGTTAGCTATTTTGGAGAAGGTGAAACTTTTGAAGTTGCAAGTCAGTAACTTAAAATCCTTGCCTGTCGGCAGAGACATTTCAGTTTCAGTGCAACCTTCCATAAAGCTCTTCTGAAGCAGTGCTGTACATGCTTAACGTTGTCTCAAGTCAATGACAATTGTCAGCCTTCTCCCAGGGGAGCCTTCTAAAGTTCATAGAAAGGTCAGCAGTATCTTTGATCTCAGACACAAACTTTGCCTTATTCTTGTCCACAATACACACCTAAGGTGGTGTTTGCGTCACCTCCCAAAACAACATGGTTTACTGTACATGAAAAATTGCAGCATGAATTCATCCTGATCAGCACAGACTGTTGTAAATCTAAGGGCTTGTCAACACATTTAGTTATTCAGGAATAGCTACTGTGCTTTAAATTCACACCCTACTTTAATCCAAATTAACTTTCAAGTATAGACAAGCCCTAAGTATGTCTGCTGACAGGAATCATGACTCCTTTGCTTTACCAAAGAATTTTTTTGTACTTATTTTGGTTTGTCTACAAGTGCTCCGACATGTTTCAAGATTTTCCCATAACTTGCAGTTTATTATAATCAGATTCCCAGGAGATCAAACTGATGTTAGTCAGTCATCTGTTCTAAACACCTAGAGCTGTCCCTATTTTTTTTATTTGTATTGCAATAGTGCATAGGAGTCCTAGTCATGGATTAGGACCCCATAGTGCAAGGCACTGCATGGACATAACAAAAAGATGCCCGTTACATACACTTGTTCTGCTAACACAGCAGAAGACCTAGTACCCCCTGGCCTGAGGTTTACAATTAATAGAGGGTGGACCAGTCATCCAAGTGAAGCGATGGAAGCCTCTTCATTTGAGATACTTAACAGCTGACTGAACAAAATGCTACAAATATGAAAATATACCATAAGGAGCAGTTATCTACTTGGGCTACGTCTACACTTAAAACGTGACAGTGGCACAGCTGCAGCACTGCCCTTCCGGTCACTGCACTGTGTTTTTCTACTGATGGGTTCTCCCATTGCTGTAGGTAATCCACCCACATGAGGTGGTAGCTAGGTTGAAAGAATTCTTCCATTGATCTAGCGCTGTCTACACCAGAGGTTGGGTTGGCTTAACTGTGTGTCTCAGGGGTGTGGCTTTTTCACACCCCCGAGAGATTTAGCAATGGTGATCTAACTTTTCATTGTAGACCAGCTCTTGATCCTCTGCTTGGACATGGACATTTAATAAGGATGTCCTGCTACTACGACATCTTATTTTTCCAGTAAAGAAAGACTTAGGGCATGTCTGCATGAACACGTGCTGCACAGCAAACTAGGGCATAAATCTACAGTACATCAAAGGGCACTAGGGAACTTTTAGCATGTAGCAGCACAGTCCACACAGACCGTTAGTGCAAGGCATGCTGGTGTGCTATTGATTTGTGCCCCAGCTTTCTGCACAGCAAGTGTTCATGCAGACATGCCCTTAAAATGCTGGGGTTAATTTATTTAAAAAAAATAAGTGCATTAAAGTACCTGAGCTCGGAATGTTGGCAGATGTTCTTCTCCCCGCCTGGCAAAGTCTTTGTACCCAAAACCAGGATCTTCGATATAGCGGGAGACATCCGACGTGGAAACCATTTCATCATCAAATGCTGAGAAAGACAGCAAAATGCTGTGTTTAAGACAGATAAGTATGGAGGCCGTTGTAGCCTTCTGATCCTCTCCCTCAACAAAGACTACAAGGCGTGCTGAACACAATATTAAAAGTTTGCAACTAATTCTGTGTACAAAGAAGAGGATAACATGTTGGTGTCGGAAGAGTATTGGAGAATTTCAATCAATTTCCGTTCAGTTTATGATATTATGCTTGTGTACATTTGTCAATGTCTAATTCATAGTAATTTGCTTGATTTACTTCGGACCAGAGTTTCAATTTTTTATTCTTAATTTTGCAAGTAAATATTTAAATTTATGTTTACACTTCTCCCTTTTTCAGAGATTTTCTAAAACCCTTCATTGAAACAACGGGCAAGATGTTTTTAAACAGATTGCAGGGTGGGATGAGGGAGTGAGGTTAGTAACAAGAAATCCAGAGAAGGGGAAGATTGCAATAGTGAAGGTTTGAGATGACCTGGGAGTGGATCAGTAATTTAGTTGTTAGAATACGGAAGAAAAGTTCAATTTTGGAGACGAAGAAAGAAAGGTTAGGACTTAGTCATAGCTTGGTTGAGGGGGTAGATCTCAAAGATGACCCTAATGCTGCCTAGAGTGTTAGGAAGAATTAAGGTGTGACTCAATTAATGGTGAATGGAGATAGCACAGGGCTTGGGAGAAAAGGTAAGTTCAGTTTTGGCTCTACTGAATTTGAGATTGCAGCAGGCTATATAAGACTGAAAGGAGTGGTATGTCTTTTACAGTATTGTTTATAACAAAAAACCTTAAGTTACAACACACAACTGTAGTACATGTTTTTCTTACTATATACAAACTAGCAAAGTCTTAAGAGAGCACATGCCATATAACAAAACACTTGTGAGCTGTGGTAAGCATTCATATAGACATAATGAGGGGTGAGGGTCAATTAACTAAACCAACTAACACTAACTAAATATAGTAAAGAAAAAAGAAACACTAAATATGTATATGGACAAGTGTTCTCGCAGGCAAGCTATGAGCACGGAGGAACAAGGATTCTGATTCCGACCATGCGGCAGTAAGAGGGAACTGAGGGGGCGTCATCCTGCACAGCCTCATATAATTTTGCCTGCACCACGAGGCTACGTACAATTGCATGTGAGGGCCAACGGACATTGCTGCAAAACCTTCCAGCTCCAGCACATGGCGCACATGCACACCCGTGTTTGGAATACACATAGGGACCATCATTTGAAGAAGAACTAAATGATACAAGATTTGGCTTGTAGATACCAATTCAAAACAATATGAAAGCAGTGAACTCTACAGTTCATCAAGCTTCAGGCTGAACTTATGCCAAGAGTTACAGTAACTATGCATCTCTGAAGAGCTCCAACAATGTGTTACTAAAAGAGGACAGGTTCTCTAGCAGGAATCAATTTATCTCCACCAAACAAACAGGTGGCTTGATTGTGTAACTACCTTTACAGGAGTTGATTACCACATAGCTGACTGCATTTGACCCTGATATTAAATCTTGGCTCACTTCCACATGCACTGACAGAAAAATTGCCAGATGTCCACTGTTCACACTTTCT
This sequence comes from Platysternon megacephalum, assembly GCA_003942145.1. Lineage (NCBI taxonomy): Eukaryota > Metazoa > Chordata > Testudines > Platysternidae > Platysternon > Platysternon megacephalum. The sequence continues at coordinate 1,346,105 of QXTE01000239.1, read as the reverse complement.
TAGATTAAAAAAAAAACAACAAAAAAAACCAGTTAATCACAGGGATGCTTTATCTTCTCTCTGGCTCATTAACCAATCAAGACATAACTGTGTGGGAAGAAGCTTGCATGGCACCTGCCCTAGGTAATCATCCCTGAAGATTATTTCAAATTAGATTTAATTCTCACTGGTTAAGTTTGTATTTTCCTATTTGCTGCTTCCTGCAGCTATAAGACAAACTCTAGCATTAGTGTGTTTTGGGAAAACTATTGGAGTCTTACAGATCAGTACCTATGAAATACCTTTTGAGGAGAAAAAAAAAAAAAAAAAAAAGCTAAGCCAAGAAGCATAGCATCTCTAGCCATCTTCTCTTACTACAGTTCCCAAGAAATACGAATACAGTACACCCTTGCCATAATGAACCCCTAGGGATCCAAGCCATTTGTTCATTATAGCCAGCGGTTTGTTATAGTGAAAGAGCCGTGCTGGGGCTGCGGTGGAGGGCAGAGAGCTCCTCTGGCCCCGGGGCTGGAGGAGGGATCCAGAGACCAGGTTTGCTTTAGCCCAAGGTTCGTAATTGTGAAGGGTGTTATAGCGAGCATCTACCGTACCACATTGTGACAGTCTGTACCGTTACGTTCACCCCTTTTACAAGACTATGATAAATGTTGTGCGAAGTATGCTTTGTGAGGTATCTTTTGAAAACTCATAATTTGCTGATCATTATTGTCCTAGTAAAATATATGGCAACATTGTAATCAAGTTATAACATTCTACTGTATGACATAACTGATGCATGTTCCAATAGAAAAGCAGGCACAAACCAGTTCCTTAGAGACAAAAGGCAAACTGATGCCTCAGCCAGGTGTCAACAAAATCAAATGGACTATCACCTGGTTAAAGCAGCCATTCTCTAGCAGGAAAAAAGGGTGAGAGCAAGAAATTTATATGTTGGCAAAGGAACAGCTGGAGGTTCCTACCCACAGACATTCTGTCTCTTGAACCTCAGCTGGAGATCATTCTCAAATAGGAGGAAAAAATATGAGAGTGGGGAACAGACACCAAGTGATTCCTCCCTTTCTCTCTGCCCACGGCATCCAGAACACCTGAAGGACAAGGAAAGAAGCATTGGACTGGGGGGAGGAATCCTAGCTGAAAGGCATCCAGCCAGTAAGACTGCAAAAGCATGTGGTGAGAGAAACCTTTGCTTTGAATTCATTTAGCTTGTTAAGTTACATGTTAGTTGCGTTTTACCTTTTGTTTTCTCGTAACCACTTAACATCTATCTTTCTGTACTTAATAAAAACTTATTTTATTGTTTTATCTAGACCGCTGTGTTCGGACTGAAGTGTTTGGGAAACTCCATTTGAGGTAACAGGATTTGTGGATATCATTTTCTATTAATAAAATGACAGACTTTATATGAGCTTGTATTGCCCAAGAGAGGGCTGGGCAATACGAGACGCACATTTCTGAGGACAAGTCTAGGACTGGGAATTTGCTGGTGTTGCTCTGCAATATAATTCAGGAGTGGCTGGCTATAGCATTCACAATACAGCTGGGAGTAATCTACATGCTGGAGGTTGTGTTGTGAGTGGTTGCTCTCACAGCAAAGCAGTGTAAAAGGCACCCCAGGTTGGAGAATTGAGGGGACACAGCTGTTCAACAGTCCAGATTGTACCCTAGATAATGTCACACCTGTTATACTCCTGGGGGAATTCTGCGCCACTGCGCACAGGCATATTTCATGTGCCACGCATATTTTTTTGCAGAAAATAGCTTCTGTTGAAAAATTGATGCAATTCCATCTTTTGCCCACCAGAGGGCACTGTGGCGCTAGAACACAGCAGCCGCTCCTGGCAAGCCCCAGCCAGCTAGGGAAGAGAAAGAGCCTGCCTTTTTCACAGTGCCTGTCGGGCCAGGTCAAGGAGACAGGAGATATGGGGAGACAGACAGCGTGGGGCTGCTGGGGTGGGGACCACAGACAGGGGCTCATAAGGGCTAGTGGGGGAGGACAGACTGGGCGGGGGCTGAATGGGAATGGAGGTGCAGTGTCACATGGGCAGAGCAGGAGAGGTACAGGGCTACAGGGGGAAGGCTGAGTGGGGGCACAGAGAGACATGGGGACAGGGAGTGCACAGACATATGGAGAAGGGGAGTCTGAATGGGGGTGGAGGGACATGTGGACACGGGGTGCAAGGACACATGGGGGCACAGAGGCAGATGTGCCTGACTGAATGGGAGAGGCTAGGGGTCAGCCAGGGTCTGCATGGGGACACTCCCGAACAATCCTTCCCTGCCCCTCCCCCAAAAACCTGTTCCATATTTTTCCCACCCATACACAACAACCCTTCCAGTTCATACCCAGGCTCCTTCCCAGCAATTACTTCCCTCTCCCTTCTGCTCCTCCATTACCTGACTCCCCCAAGTCTCTGCACTGCTTCTGAGGAGTCCAGGAAATATGGTTCTGTTCCCTAGTTTAAATGAATTACTTAGAGTTCTGTACTAATATGCCTGGTAAGGAATCTATTTGTCAAAAAACATTTCCTGAATCTTTTTTGTCGTCTGTATTGTTACAGACATACTTGCTGACAGACATTTTGAAATGAATTACCAAAATAATTGAAACTGAGGTGATTATATTGTGTTATTTTGACAAATAAAATATGCAGAATTTTAAAATATTGTGTGCAGAATTGTTTGGTGCAGAATTTTTAGGCACAGAATTCCCCCAGAAGTAATGTTAAAGAGACTTCAGCTATACCTTGTCAATGGATGAAACTATTATTCTCAGGAGTTTAAGAGAGAAACAGCAAGACAGACTCCACAACTCTGAATTTTGAAGGATAACTTAGAAATAAATTAAAAATGTTTTATACAAACCTCCATCACAATACAGGACAGGGCTATAGGATAACAAAACAACATCTCAAAAATAGATAATTTCAATCTATCCCCCTTCCCCCCTCTCCCTGAGATTGTCCCTTCAGGAGAAGGTTGAAGCTCAATGATGGAGTAATGTAGGGAAGTCTGCGCTGCCACAGTCTGTGTTATACTTATTTCTGGAACAGAAAAATTCAGCTTTCAAGACTATTAGCAAGGGACTTTCCAAAAAACACTATTTGAAAATGCTGTAGAAGTCTGCTATTCAAAAATCCTATTAAGGAATGAACTGGGATTTAAAGATGCACACAACTTCAGGAGAAACTGCTTTTTCATAGTGCTGTGTAAGTTTCTTACTGACAAAAGAAGACTGAATTTCTAGTAACAATGAAGGTTAATATATCTGAGAATCAAGAAATCTGAATCAGACAGGTAGTGTCACATGAGCCAGCCTTACTAACCTGTGAAAATCCAGATTAGAGTAACTGCTAAAGTCCACTAATTGGATTGGACCGGAGAATTCTAGTTATAATGGAGCAGAGAAAGAAGGGGAGGCAGAGAGGGTGAAGTACCTCCAGTAACTACTAGAAGACTCTCTTTCTTTTCCTTTTCAAAACGAGTTGCCATTTCCTCCTGCGAGGCCTCCTCTTCTTCCTTTTCTTCTTGCAGCCTCTTCATTCTTTCCATTAAGGCCTCCAGCTCACTCAAAGAATCTGCAATCTGGAAGAAAAAAACCCCCCACGATATTTTGGAAAATTAGAAAGTAAATGGCATCATAGCTGTCTAGAAGTAAAAGCTCAAATTTAATATTCTCAAAAGTTATCTGCATCCTTGAAAATCCAGCATATGGTACATATACTTTGAATGCATTATATGAGATGCATCTTTGAAAGTCTTTCACAAAGGGTATGTCTATATGCTGCAATGTAAGCCCAGGGTTAGTGGGACTCGAGTCAGCTGACCCATGTTAGAGAACCCTAGGCTTGAGCAGCTACACTGATTTTAATTGTACGTTAAGACTTTTGTAACCCGGGCTCAAAACTGTGGTTCTGATATCCACACTGCAGCACGCTGATCCAAGTCAAACCAACCATCTCCCAGAGTCCCTAGCACCCTCCCAAAATGTGGCTGCTCTAGCCCTTTGACTGTGATGCACGGTCAGAAAATTTTATTGCCCATGCTGCACATTAAAGGAAGCTTGAACAGCCTGCCAACATAGCCTGCAGGGAGACATTTTGATATGTGGGCTCCCAGCTACCAGGGGCAGCAACATGGTGGATGTGCCTTTTGAAGAATTTCTTGCTTGTGTTTTCACTCCTGTGTCAAGAAACAGATAGGGCTTCTCTGAGGCACTGGTGGACATTTTAGCAGCTTTTTCTGATCTACCAAAAGTACCTGACAGATTTCATGATGGAGCAAGGAGGTGGCGGCAGAGGAGAAGTATCCAGACATGGCAGACTCACACTGGCAGATGCTGCTCAGTACAATCAGCATAGTCACTGATGCCCCCTACATAAACCAGCGCATGCCCACAAGCAGAGATTGGTGGGATCTCATAGTCATGCAGACCTGGGATGACAAGCAGTGGGTCCAGAAGTTCTGCATGAAGAAAGCAACATTTCGGGGCTTTATGAGCAGCTTGCTCTGAGTCACCAGCGTAAAGACACACACGAGAACACTCTTGCCTATCCAGAAGCAGGTTGCCATAACTGTCTGGAAGCTGGCTACCCCAGACTGCTACAGGTTTGTTGTCAATCAATTTGGTGTTGGAAAGTCAACTGTGGGTTTTCTGAGGCAATCGGGCACGTGGTTTACCACAAAGTGGCAGGCATTAAAGATATTCCTGAGGTAATTGTTGGCTTTGAGAGAATGAGGTTTCCTAACTGTGCTGGGGCCACTGATGGAATCACGTGCCCATAGTTTGCCCTCCTCCAGGAGCACATGAGCACTTACACTGCAAAGGGTACTACTCCACTGTTATGCAGCCCCTCATAGACCACAGAGGCCGATTTATGAATGTCATCAGGGGCTGCACTAGAAGAGTTAATGAAGAAAAGTTTTTCGCTGCTCGAGAGTCTACATTCATGGACAGGATGGCACACTATTCCCCAAGTGACATTGTATTAAACAGTTATTGTCCACACCGTTATTCTGGGGCACCCTGTGTCTCCCCCCCCCACACACACCTTTTGCCTTGGTTTATGAAACCATACCCTGATTTCAGAGGCCCTGGCAAAAGGAGGTTTAATTACACTCAGCAGGTGCAGAATGGTTGTAGAATATGGGTAGAACCTGCTTTTGGCAGGTTAAAATCCCATTGGATATCTCTACAGACCTGTCTGGATGCCAGTGTCACCAGTGCTGTCCGCATTTCTGTGGCTTGCTATGCTGTTCACAGTCTTTGTGAAGCCAGAAGTGAGCCATTTCCCCCTGAATGGACCTATGATAGTGATGGGTTGCTGAATCAGTACACTCAGCAGGAAAGTGTACCTACCACAGCTGGAGCTGGCTGCACCCAGGTAACAATGTGGGAGCACAAAGCATCCCTGACTTCTATGAACTTGCATGGCTCAGTGGAAGAGGGGGAATAGTACCTGTAAAAATGTGCTTGTGGGGGGAAGGAGTCTAGGCTTGATTGCCATGCAATTAAACTTATGAATGACATGAAAAAATAATGAATTGTGAGGGATGGTGAATCACAATATAGGCTCATATAAGGAAGATATTGCACTGTGAATCACTGTACCTAACTGCATGAGGAATAGTGTTTGCTTAGTAATGTGTAATTGCTCCTGATACTGTTTTTAGCTTTATTATCTCAAATCATGATTGTATCATGTGATGCAATGATAGTAAACTTTCTTGATGATATTAAAGGCTTTATTTATAAATGTGTTAAAACAGTACAACAGTCATCCATTGCTAGGCAGGGCAGCCGCCAGTACAACACCTCAAAACAAGTAACAGAAAAACATTTCCAGAGAAAAATAAGGGCAGGAAACATGACACAAACGCCCTACCGCTGCGTGTCCCCTGGTCCTACATTCTCCTTTTCCTTCTTTCTTTGGTTTCCATGCACTTGGCACCGAGAGAACAGGGATGAAGGTAGCCACGGGAGAGGGGTTCGCGAATCAAGGCTGCATGGGGTTTAGTTGCCCTGCCCAGCCACTCATGGAACTTAAATGTATGGGCCATCCCAACACTGAGTTGCTCAAGCTACTTCTGGTCTGAGGGTACACTGCAGGGGTGTGTGAGAGGCAGCAGCTGCTGATGCTCTTCCAGGCATGCTGGAGATGGGCTCTGCAACAGTTCACTATTGAGCTCTGTCCTCCTCCCTTAGATGGCGGTCTTGTTCCAGGAACTACACAGAAGTGCCTGCTCCCTTGCTGAAAAACTCTTTCTTTCAGCAGTGTGGCAAGCCTAAGCCTTTCCTCCTGCCTCTCAGCATGCTGTTGTTGCAGTCTTACATCTCTTTGCTGCTGGTACTGGACCTGCTTGTCTACCCTCTAAAGAACCTCAACCATAGTTTCATCATGGAAACACTTCTGCTTGGAATGGACTGTGCAGGTATGTTGGGGGCAGGGGTCAAGTTCTGGATATATAACAGCCAGTGGAGGTCAAGAGGGCTGAAATAGTACAAGAAACAAAGGGTTATTGTCTAAAATAGCTCAGTGGAGGAGCACAATTGATTCTTATGGAATCTCAAGGCAATAAAACGTTACATTTCAAAACGGAACCAAAATATATTGTGAAAGAGATGCTTCAGTCCACAGAATCTCTCTGGACATATCCTGGGTAACGTCAGTTACCATTGTCGCTGCACTTCTGTAAGTTTAAAATTATAAGCTTTTTCTTTTTTTATGAAAACTGAATAACTACTTGGGATGGGGGGTGGGGGGGGGAAGACAGAAAGTGGCCTTGCAACAAAATTCTTTTTCCTTCACGCCTTTCACATTTTGGAGGACATAACTGTTCTTGTGGTGCCCTATTGGCAAAGGTTGATGTTATTCCAAGTGCTGGTGGGAAACCTGCAGTGTATACAGGAAAAGTATTCAAACGTATAGTGCAGGGGTCGGCAACCTTTCAGAAGTGGTGTGCCGAGTCTTCATTTATTCACTCTAATTTAAGGTTTCGCGTGCCAGTAATACATTTTAACATTTTTAGAAGGTCTCTTTCTATAAGTCTATAATATATAACTAAACTATTGTTGTATGTAAAGTAAATAAGGTTTTTAAAATGTTTAAGAAGCTTCATTTAAAAATTAAATTAAAATGCAGAGTCCCCCGGGCCGGTGGCCAGGACCCGGGCAGTGTGAGTGCCACTGAAAATCAGCTCGCGTGCCACCTTCGGCACCCGTGCCATAGGTTGCCTACCCCTGGTATAGTGACTGAACAGCATATCTATGAGTGGAGTGGACTAGTCAGCTACTGGGGGGACCCTGGAAAATACACCTTTCCCCACCATGTGACTATCAATCTGGAGTTCCTACCTCAGGAAAAAAAAGTTTGCAGCCATCAGCAACCAGGATTGGGTCAGAATCCATGAGGAAATTAACATAATGCTGCATTAGCTTACACACACATGACTTACCCTGTTATGCTGCATGCAAACACGCAGAACTCCATAGCCCTTCTACTCCCCATCCACAGCACATTTCTGGACAAAAATTCATACTTCAGTCATACCTGGGAGAACTCATTTTGTCACCCACAGACTGCCTGGACTAACTTTAACTGACATGGACCAGTTTTGGAAATAGAACACGGTTTCACACACTTACTTACTTCCAGGCAGCTGCATAGACCATTGAATGAATGCAGAGCCACAAACTTAAAGCCATTATTACTTAAAGGAAAACATGAATGACCCTAGCAAACATCTGTATAAAAAAAAGCCTTTTAAAAGCAGGTTTTTATTGTTTGCAATTCCCAGTTGCCATTTTGAACTGCACTGGGGGGGGTGGGGGCGAAGGAAATGGAGAGAAGAAAGGGGGATGACAAGGCGCTGGGATACAAGGCGCTAGTAGCCAGGGCTTCTCATAACTTTTGCATTGGTTCTTAGAGTAGAAATCCCTCCCATTACTGTAATAATAAACTTTAATTGGGAGTCAAACTTACCGGGCTCAGGTGTGGCTTCTGTCTCCTCCAGGTTTGCTGCACGCTTTGCAAAAGGCTTGTTCTGTTGGGCCTCCATTGCAACCATAGAAGGCTCTTTGATGGTGTGTTTGCAGCTCCATGATTAGAAGACAATGGAAGGGTTAATGCTGACTCACTGAGCTGCTGCTGTATGCTGGGGAGGGTGGCTTCCATTTTCAATTGAGTCAACTAAAGATTGTTGGCAGAGAGAGGATTAAGGAAATTAGCCCATGGGATTGGGGGATACTTCTGGCAGACGCCCAGAACAAGAGTTAAGTGAGGCTGCAAAGCAATAGGGCTCAAACCCTAAGTCCCGGTGTGATTTAGGCTTGTTCCCTGCAGCCCTGGGTTAGCATGATGTGTGTAGATGAAGGGGTGGGGCTAGGCTTGAGCCTGGGCTTACATTGCAGTGTAGACATAGCTAAAAAGTTACAAGGAAAGGCAGTAAAAAGGGACGGACCTGGGAGCACAATTCAAGCCTATCAAACTGTTTTATTGCAGCAGGGGTAATTGACAAATGCAGACATTGTTTGAGAGAGGAAACTGTATCCACAATGCATGTTGCAACATTCTGAAAGTTCAGAAAAATTCACTTATCCCTGAATAAACATTGACATGTATTCTGGAAGACAGCTTTTAATATTAAAATTGACTTTTCTGGTTCTACTGCTGCTGACAGTCATCTTACTAACGAGTCATATTGTCTATGACCCCAGCAATACAGGAGCCCAACCTAGGAGAGTAAATCAATATTCTATTCTAAAGTTTTATTAACCCAAACTAGTTGCTTTTACATATAAAGATAAAAATATTATGAGGAAGAGACTGCATATTAGAACTACATCTTGTAGTGACAAAAAAGGCCAGTCGCAATCTACTGCATTTATCATTCAGATAACCTAAATCTGTTATTCTCTGTCCTTTCAATCTCTTACTTGTGAAAAGAGATTTTATTTTGTTAGCAATGAACTTAAGAACTAATTATTAAAATGCACTAAGGGTCCCCCGACCCCTCAAAATAGCCTAGCACATCAACCTGTAGTACAATTTAAGGCGTCCTTTTCAAAGCATTACAAAATTAGATTTGTAACAAACACCCAGATTTACACAATATAATTAACTACAGATCAAAATTCTTTCTGCTGGTTGGTTCAGGAAAAAAAAAAAAGTTGTTAGAAAAAAAGTTTATTGATCCTGGAAGTAAGTACTTGGTCTCATCTGCAGAAGCATTTCAAACATTAGCCTGTTTTGAGATCATTGACTAAATAAATCACAATTCTGATTACCATGTTGCAATTTTTCCCATTTTGATCGCAGCACCCTCTATTTCATGAGCCTCCGGAGCGCAAACAGCGATTTATACTATTTAAAAGTTAGGGCTTCCAGCTTTCTAAGAAAAAGAAGCCTTAATCTACCCAGTAATTCAGGAGATCAGCTATTAAAAATCACTTTGCAACTGAAGCTTGTAATCAGAATTATATGATTTTGAATCTGATATATTGCAAACTGTCAGAGCTAAAATCTTATATGCCACCTCCCTAGCATTCCAACAGTATATACAAAAGAAACAAAATTCAGGCTTAAATAGGAAAGAGTGGAAAAAAACCTAATACAAAACAGAAGCAAGCAAAAGAATACTCTTGCAATACTAACCCCAAAGTTGCTACTTGTGAGGGATGCATTTTCGATGTTGTTGTCATTGGCAAGATCACAGACACAGAATTTGTTGACTGCTATAAGTCTGAACCCATTAGAGGTATCTGGATCTCTCTCTGGATTAATGCCACTACCAAATACAAAACTTGCCAAGGCATGATAGTGTGCCAATAGGACCACAGCATGTACCAGTTCAGGAAGAGACCAATTATTTTCTCCAGTCTTGACAAGTTTCTGAAATGAGAACAAAATAGAGAGAGTAAATATATGAGCTCTAGAGACCAACATAGAAAGTGTATGAGAATGTATATGGATGGGATGGCTCTGACTCCCAGCCTCCAAAAATAATTTTTCTTTCATCCCAAACCACCCCCAACCTAATAAAGGCACATATGCTGTCCTATTTTCTACTTAGAATTATTCGTGTTAATTCCAATCTTTGGGGAGGGGAGGGGGAAAACAAACATTTTTCTGATAGGAATAGTCATACAATTATTTAATATCTTAAATTTCTACTAAATATGTAGATTTCTCATTTAATAATGAAATTATAAAACAAAAATATAAAGCTTAAGTAGATATTTGCATATTATTTAGCACTTTTCATTAATAAAATTATACTGCTAATCTAGATACATTTTGATAGGTACCTGAATATGTTCTTTTGTGATCAGCCAGGGTCGGTGTGCAAGAAGTTTGTTTATTTCATTCAAATTTTTCAGTCTTTGTGGGATATATTCCAAACCATTCAACCATTCTGCAATCCCTCCAGTCTTCAGAAACTCATCAACATGCATATTTACTAGGTAGGAACACTGATGTCTGGCAGCAGCCTAAAGTAGTTAAAACAGTTGAAGAGGTATTACAAGGGCAGCAGATTTAGATATGTCTATGTAACACCAACAGACCCCAGTTGGCGGCAGGCAGAATCGAACCTGGGACCTCTGGAGCTAAATGTATGAGCCTCTACTGCAAGAGCTGAAAGCCACATGGCCGTTAGCTAAAGCTGTAGGGCAGACTCGTTATTCTCTCTCTAAGTGGTCTCAGTGCCACTAGATGGGACAGAACACCACATGCAGGTGGTGTGTGGGTTACATCTACACTGCAAAAACACCACACAGCAGCAAGTCTCAGAGTCTGGGGGCCTGTCTACAGGTACAGTTCTGCAGCTATGCCGCTGTAGCACTTTAGTGAAGACGCTACTAGGCCGACAGGAGAGCTTCTCTTGTCGGCATAGTTAATCCACCTTCGCGAGAGGTGGTAGCTATGTTGACAGGAGAGCTTCTAGATAGCGCTGTCTATATTGGGGGTTAGGTCGGTATAACTACATCGCTCAGGGGTGTGGATTTTTCAAACCCCTGAGCGACTTAGTTATACCAATGTACGTTTGTAGTGTAGACCTGGCCTAAGTGAACTGACTCAGGCTTGCAGAGCTTGCACCATAGGAAGAAAGGAAGCCAAGTTGTTAAAGCAGGTCTATTTATAAACAAGGTTTGGGTTTTTTTCTTTTGGAGGGGCATTAAGGAGACAGGGAGGAAAGTGTGTGTTAATATAAGGATTCTTGGTACATACCATTATAGCAATGTAGTGCCTATAAGGCAAAGGAAGGGGCCCATCCATACGCAACATATAGAACTGGCTGCGGAGGAAAGACTCCAAGTACTGAGTATGTAAACTCATGACCTGTGTGATGTTGTCCAGGCGACCAGATGTTGAGTATTCTTCCACAAGAAGGTTAGTACGTTCATTCAAACCATTTGCTTGCATAACCTTAAGAGCAAAGTAGACAATCTAAAAACAGATAAACTAAGATAGACTTCCCCCCCAACTCAAGTAACCCCAGATACCTACATAATTCAATTGTGCATGCAAATCCCAACTTCTGTGGACTTTGGGATGTTTGTGCATATATATGTACAGAAAATGCTTAACAAAATTAAAGAATAAGAAATCTAAAGAAGCTGTACACTCAATATGTTACTTTGACATATTTCCATAAAAATGGAGCGCAGTTTTCCACAAATCCTTCTGAAGGTCATATTCTCAGCTGGTGAAAGTCAGCATAGCTTCACTGAAGTCAACGTATCTATGCTGACATGCCAGCTGAGAATTCAGCCCCAAAATGTTACTTCAAAGTTAATATGGGGAGGAGTCGGGTTATGTAACTAAACCAGAGAAGTGGTCTGTCTGCTGCTTACCAGTTTTATGTTTGTATAATTAAAGAGATCAAATGCTAGTTTTTTAAAAAGCTCACATTATTTAAATACAGGAATTTAATCCTTTCTTTAAACTGTTCTTTACTAACCATTCCAGCCAACCCTGACCTTGGGCTACAAGATGAAATCATGTGGTAGAACAGTAGCTCTTGAAATGCAAGCCTTAACAAAAAACATTAGCAGCTATTAGCCAGTGTTTTATCACCAAAGAACAACCATTCTAAACATGTTCATCTGTGGAAAAAACGTTGCAAGAAAGGAACTAGAATACCAAGAGTTATTCTTTAACTCCCTATAACAGAACATTAGGGTAGCTAGTTTATCATTACAAATACCATGACCTTCTTTTCCACTCCAACTGGTTTACTAGGAATTAAAAGATAAAATCCCTGCAACTATCGAACATTCATGTTGATGAATTTTTGATTCCATGACTACATCACAAACTAAAACAAAAATCTTGAACTGGCAAAGAGAAAAATGTTTCTCGACAAATCAAGTTTTATTCTTAAGGAATAAAATATACACACATCCCAATATGAACAAGTTACTGCACCTTCTCTTTTTACCTCAAGGTTTCCTTGTTTTAGCTTGTAGAATCAGAAGGCAGAGGTGGAAGAGAATCTTTTCAGTCATCTAGTTAACTAGTCCCATCACCTTTCCATGAAGAATTGTTCCCGGCAACACCTTTTTGTGCTTCGTACCAAGCAACGGGCCTTCCACCATTCTACCTGGGAGGCTATTCTGACCATCAGAAACTTTCTGTTGTTTTTCAGACTAACTGTCTACATAGAAATGCTACAGTGGCAGAGCTGCAATGCTGTAGGGTAGACACTTATTACAAGCGATGGAAAAGGTTCTTCCAAAGCTGTAGGAAATTCCACCTCTCCAAGAGGCAGCAGATAAGCATTCTTCTGCTATCTATCTGCCTAAATAAGTGGTTTTGGATCATTTCCCCCTAGATATATCAGCTTGCATTTTCCAGGCTGACTTCTTATTTTTTGACTGTGTATCTAGTTCAACAAGTATTAATCTTCTGCTCTAACAGGTATCTGTACTACTTTGCAAATTAGTAACATCTGTGGATTCAATAAAATGCCCTTTCAGATTTTTACAGTACCTTTACACCTTCGGATGCATGCTTGTCATTACCTTTTTCTTCACTCCTTCTGTTTTCAATCTATTCCACACTGCTCTTACCAAAGTCCATTTTATTTAATTTTTCAAGCTTTGAGATGTACCAACATGTTTCATTAAATTACAATTATATCAAGTGTATCCCTTCATCCAATATATTGATAACTATCACAAAAACAAAGTCAAGCCAGCCTAGCAATTTTAGTCTTTATAACACTGCTTACTGTTTATAGTTCTAATTTCGTACAGAAGTTTAGTGATTTGTTTGAATATTTGTTCCACTATTTCCTTAGCGATAGAAGCCAAGTTTATGGGGTCGTAATTATACTCCTTTCTGAAGACTAAGACCTGGTCTACACTAGGAATTTACAATGGTATAGCTGCATAGCTATACTGACCTAACCCTGGTGTAGACAGTGGTAGGTCAACAGAAGAATTCTTCCATTGACCTAGCTACTGCCTCTCAGAGAGGTGGTTTACCTATGCTGACAGGAGAGGTTAGTATTGTCTACACTGAAGAGTTACAGCAGTGCCGCTGTACATTTTAGACATACCCTAACTTCTTTTATATGGTCTTCCAGGACCCTTCCCGTCACGCCAGACTTTAACTGATACAGTAAGCTCAGAGAATTCTCTCAAAACCTACAAGTTCAGATTCAAAATATTCAGTTTCTGCTTTTTATCTATCTTTATGGCGTTTTCCATGCTTTCCAGCTGTCCAAAACTTCATTGTTCTCATTACAGGCTTGCTTTTAAGATCAGCTTCTCAGATCCCTGTGTGATATTAGTGGAAGCCTTTTCACTCCCCTTTGCAACTTTGGCTAGCAGTAACTCAGTCTGGTTGCCTTGATCTTTTCCCTGCAAGCCGCAATTTAACCTGTATCCTTGTTTGCTTTTCCCCCTACCTCTCCATTTCCAGTGCATGTTTTAAGATTTCCTTTTTGTTTTTTGAGATTCAAATATTTGAGCAGGATTTCATGAGATTTAGTCTTTATAATGCTCCTTATTGCTCATGGGTCTAATATATTATAGCCCTGGAAATTCATATTTTGGCATACACTATTAGACATGATTCCTAAACATAGCTACTAGAAATGACCCCTAAAATGGAAGGCTATTCCCACTTACTTAATCCAGCAGGCTACACTAATAAGTAAAAGAATAGAATTCTGTGATTTATTATCCATTGCCTATTCCAAGCCTAGGTGGCTCATGTTACTGGGAACATTCAGTACAAAATTTAAAAATTGCAGTATAGATCATTTGATTGGACTGTCCCACAACAGCAAAAACTAACCAACTATATCCCACTGTGGACCACCAAAGACCCTAACTTGATGGACATTCAGCTCAGACTCCTATAAACCAAATGCCCACTAAAAAGACGGATGTTGCAGCGTGCCTAGAAATTAACAAATCTGAGTTCTGGCAGACTACACGACAGGGAGCAAGTTCCAGAGCCCAAGACCCCTCACAAGTCAGAAGCACTCTCCCTTTTAAAGTGCCTTTGCTGATCTTAACTGTGGCAATACTGCTTGGGAAGAGCATTATCTCAGGAACCATATCAAACCCTTTAGGGTTTATAGATTTAAAATGTACACAATACCATTAAAAGCCTCTAAAAGGCTCAAAACATAGTTAATACACACACATCTTTCCCTGATAAAAATCAATCCGGGGCTCATTCCAATATTCTTCTCTAATCCCCACAGACAGGATTTTGTGAATAATCAATACTTGTATCATCCTGAGTAATGGGTGGGGATCCTGCAATTTCTTTTCCTTCTGCCTAGGACTGGAGAGCTATTTCAAGAAACACTACAGCTCTGCCTTTCCTTTATTTTGTTTTCACTTTTACATCCTTTATTATTCTAATTGCCTAGCTTTAACAGCTACTAGCTCTTTTAAGAAAAAAAGAAGCAGGACTTGGCTTTACAATTTGCTTTCCTGTAAAGATTTGACTCCTAGACAGAGAACTATGCATGCAAGTTTTACATATACTGTAGCAAGCTTTATGTATACTGCAGCAATCTGCAATCAAGGCTTAAACATTTAAATTACTCACTCAGCCAATCTGAGTTTGCACCTTTGCAACTATAAATTTTATTACGGACATAGTTGTGTTCTACAAAATTAATCACACTTTCACTTTTGTGAAAATTGAAAGTCAGATCCTGCTCAGATTACTAAACATTTATACTGCAGTACTGCCTACCGACTACAGCAAGGCATGGCCCCACTGTGCTAAGTATTGTATAAATAAGAAATGAGTCCTTCTCCTAAAAAGCTTACAATGTGTTTGCAGGTCCCCCAGATTTAATGGGCGTTGCATGTCTGCATCTGAAGACAGAAATTAGTCTACAAGTCAATGGGTGCTACCTGAAGATAAGGAGCAAACTTTGACTTTTACTCAGAGGGCCAGATTCTGATGCTCAAACTAAATGGTCCTTTAGTCCACAAATAACTGCACTGGACTCTCAATGGGACTCCACATGGACTAAGGTACTGCCCAATCGATGTAGAATGCCTGAATCTGGCCCTGAGTATTTTTGTTATGCAGTTACTACTTATGCAGAGTAGTTTTAGTTTGCAAACTTACTTCTTTCTCTGGTATAAAGGCACTTGGTCCTCTTGTTAATGGCTGAGAGACTCGGATTCTTTTTTCCTGCAAAGGAACGTCACATGCTTTTATTAGAATTAGCAAGGATAACATATTAACTTACTTTATCTTACAAGATTAGATGCTGAAGGCCTTGACTTAGTTATCTTTAAAAGACTGTCTGCATGTTTTACAACTCGTTAACAGATGAGGCTAACATGCCATATTAGTTGGATTGATTTAGCAGTCCTTTACATTGCTCGCTAATAGACTGCACAAAGTTTGGCCAATGATAGGACATTTAAAACAAAAACCCACACTCAGAACTCTAACCTTGACTACTTTACATATCTATACAAGAACATGTGGTAATAGTGCTCAAGCTTTTGACACAATACTTCAGAGCAACCAAACTGCCAGAAGAGAGAGAAATACTGAACTCAAAGGAAATTCTTGCACGATACTAGACATAAGATTGACGAGGCTGTACATGGGAGATGGTTCTCAACTCCATTTCCCTCAACATTTAATTTAATTATATAATGTTTGCTAAGGGCTTTGAAGATTAGAAATGCTCTGGAAGTGGCAAGTATTCTTAGGAAAGAAAGCTATTACCCACACATACAGCAACTAGAGTGATTTAAGAACTTGTACTAGAAAAACTATGCCTCCACTCTTTGAGGAAGAGATGACCTAATTGAGCTGTATCCAATTCCGAAGAGACGAGAGGATACAAGGCCTACAAGGCACACTAAAGCTAAGGAAGAGCCAGGCACCAAAAAGAATTAACGTCAAGTTTCTTTGTGCAAAATGTATTTACTACATACAGTAATAGGCAGTGTATTTCCCCCCACCCCAAGAAAAGAACTGAACTAAGATTTAAAGAAAACATGTGGGTCTCAATCCAGCTTCCACTGACTTACATGGTAGTCTTTCCACTGATTTTAATAGGAGCTGGATCAAAACCAAGATGGGTATGACCAAATACTAACACAGTAAGAGATGAGTGAACTACATGGTCATCATCCACTCCTGTAACTTTCTGCACTCCTATTACTATCAGTGTCAATAAAGTGCCTGGGATTCTGTGTGCACATGTTACAATAGTACAGCCCATTGATTGAAATTCACTAGCAGCTTAATCTTCATAATGAATGAATGAGTTTTGATTTATTGGTTCAATAATAGTCAACTAATAGCCCCCCTAAATCACTAACCTTGGGAAAACAGTTTTAGCCTGTTAAATCAATTCATATATGCAAGGTGATGAAGATTTGCATGCGACTGCATAACTATGAACTACTGTATGCCTTGCAAACAACCATGAAGTTCTGAAATAAACAGATGCTCTACATCAAAATGTTTAGACAAGTTTCATTGCCAGATGCCAACCAAGTTTGAATGCTGGGAGAAAAATAAGTCAGTCTTTGGTCTACAGATCTGCATTATTCCTTCCACCTCAAGTAAAATGAGAAAAGATGCTTTCCAACAGCAGCATAAATACCTTGCCCTAAGATTTGTGCACCCCCTCAAAGTTACTGTTTATCAAATGGCTCATATCCATTCAACTACTTTCCTTCCAAAAGCATTAGTTCTTATCCTCGCAGGTAAATGATTACATATCTTTTGAAATCAGCAATTACCCATTATTAGTGGTTGCTTTAAAGAAATTGACCATCCGCACCAGTACCAGATTTTCACTCAAAATATTTTGTTCACCTCACAATCAAGTTCCAGATGCACCCAACAATGCCATTAGAGAGGTGTTTGAGAAACACACTAATTTTGTAAATGAATATGTGCACTATTTTAAGATTAGTTTAAACACTAGTCTTTGCAACAGACTGCAGCATAGGGAAGTAAAAACACTAGAGGTTCATATTATTGTTACATTTCTGGAAAAAAAAAATCCCACCTACATCAATTTTTCAGACGATCAGAAATAATGTCAGTGCAAATTATTCAGGAAAGAAGTTAAAACAAGAGCTTGATGATTTAGGGATTACATGAGAGTTATGTTCATTACTTTGGCAGAGAAGTGTCAATAGCTGAGGAAATGCTGTCACCCCTTCTGAAATAATCTGAGCTATTCACGTGAAAGCCCGTTGCAGGGAGACAGTTTAACAATTTACACCCAGTAAATTGCAGTAAAGTCCCAGGATAATTTACGATACTTATCAACGAAATTTGTTAATCCTGTGGAAAACAGAAGGGGTAAATACTTTATTTGTTTAATGGGATATGGGCACATGCAAGTTGTTTTATTGTATTTTCTTACATATTTAACTTAGAGAACTGAGCACTGAAATACCCTTAAGTAGAAAGTATGGAAATTTTTGATAATGAAAACAAACATGTTTCCTAAAGTAACTACTAATTCCACAGTTAGAACTGTATTTGATTTGTTCTGTTTTGAAGTTATTTTAAAATCCTAATTTTGGGATAATCTTCATTTCAGAAGGGATAATTGGGATGGGGTAGCTCTCCGGCGTCAGAGGATTAGTGATAATTCAAGCTTCTATTGGCAAGTAGGCTAATGCCTCCTAAAGGGTTGCCATGGGTCAGAGGATGAGCATAGTCCCTATAAAAAGTGCTCCAAATGGTCAGAGTAATACTACCTAGGTGACAACCACACTCCTGCCACTTGCTTCTCATGGCAGAGGTGTTCCAAACAGGGAGTGAGGATGTGAAAGCTGAGTACCTGGTGCCTTAAAACCAGGCTGCTCAGTGGCCCTTTTGCTATGACAGGAGAAGGAAAATTCCAATTTGAACTCTCTCAAGATGGGAGATAAGTTTTTAGAGTCCGGGATAGCGTCAATACTTTTATGGAGCCCCGGAGAGACAAGCGGAAATTGCAATACACTCCTGAGAACCAATTGGCTGGTGTAATACCCCATGAAAGGAAGGGCAGCATCTTTACTATAAACTAGCTTTGAGGATCCATCATTTTTCAGACGGCAGGATCTATATGCTCCCCTTAAAAAATTGTGACCAAATGTCACACTGGTTAAGTTGTATAAAGCACATTAAAACTAAATGCTAAACCATGTGACTCCAGACACAGCACACGCACGTATATACGTGATATACAACAAACCTTGGATTAACTGTACATATAAACGTGTTCATGAATGTTGCATCTTCCATTGAAACACACCTAGTGAAAGCAGCTTACCCGACAGAAATAAAGCTATTGGAGCAGAATCCTAGCAGGCTGATCAATTTACCAACCTAAAGTGAGTTACCAAGTCCCAGCAAAGGGACCCAGAAACTACATGGAAGCTAGCAACTCTATAAAGAATAAGTTTCAAATAGAAAAAAAGCATCTGAAAAGCTCTCCACCCTCCAAAAAGCTTTTGCAATATAGGATTAACAGCTGTATTTTAGTTGCTATTAAGTGCTTAGTTACCTAACTAACATCCATCCTGCTTCAAAAGATTTTCAACTACAACTACAAATTGAGAAATAAAAATACTAAAATTCTAGTTTGTAAGTCATCAAAATGGCTTCACATTAAACTGGGTATTTCCTGTTTTTCTTTGGAGTCTTCCTCCCCCATAACATGGCAAAAGCTACAGAAAAATCTGAATTCTCAGTTTGCCAATATCAGGGATGTGGCAATATGTATTAGGCTGTGCAAAAGAACCTGGAGACAAATTACAAGGAGAACTAGTCAAATAATTTTAGCCTGAGATACTTTCTGTTAAAAAAAAAAAAAAAAAAAAAAAGTACCATTTTCTCAATCTAAACTTGAGGGGATATGTTGATTTTGACAAAAATTTTCTATGGAAAAAAGTCAAAACATTTTGTTTTGACAGTATTTTGATTCAATGTCTACACATTAAATATGTTTATATTTATACATTGATTATGTATACATTTAGTATAATAAGTATCAAAGACCAAATGAAATATTTTAATAGTCCCAAACCAAAAAAAACTGGGAATTTTTGTTTTACAGGAAATTTCAGCATTTCATTTGGAATTGGAATGAAAAAATTTAGAAGTGTCAGAACTTCCCAAGAAGTAAAATTCCAGTTCCTGACCAGCTCTAAATACAAACAAACAATGAACTCTATTTCAATCTCAAATTGATGAGGTAACAGGGGAGTTTGGACCATAAGAATTTTCCCTAGCTTATTAATAGCAGAGACAGCTATCTGCTAACCAGCTCATCAATAATCCCTTTAATTAGAAACCAAGGATATCACTAGGTTGCTCTTACACCAGTATTATGATGAATGGAAAGATCTTGTAGCCTTCCCAATGTAATTTCGGGCAGGCAGTCATGCACTATACATCAGTAGTGGAGATTTCAAAATTCTTAATCTCATCAATTTGCATCCTAGAAAATAGTTTACAGCCTAGCTCATCTTCATGAAGACAAAATCTTATGAGACACAATTATTGTTCACCAATCAACAAATGAAAGACAGGCTGTTTGGTTCTTTGTAAGCAGTGTAGTTGTAGCTGTGTCAGTCCCAGGATATTTGAGAAACAAGGTGGTTGAGGTAGTCATTAACATCCTGAACACAAGTAACCATAGAAAACTGTTCAGTCACTGGCAATTGGATACATAAGCACCACGCTACATAGCAGGGTAAAAACAAAACCAAATACCATACGGTTAGAAATGGATGACTCTTTGGTTTGGATTTTCCACGCCACAACCATCTCAGGGTCTCATTATATGGAGACCTGCATCTCTTCCCCCACCCCAGGGGAGATGGCTCTTGAAAGTGTTTCTTTAGGTTGCTTAGCCATTTGGGGATCCTAGCTTACCTATGAACCAGGCATTATTCACACACTTCCTTCACAGGCAGAAGCATCCAGCTTGTCGTCGATTATCAGTAGTAAAAAGGGAGAAGGATAGAAAAATAGGTGTCATGGAGACAGAGGTAAGGCACAGCTGACATTTATCTTGTCAGACCTTTCGCACATTGGACTTTTGAGTAAAGGATACAACAATCAAAAACCCAGCTCCTTCAAAGCTAGTGCTCATTAAGGTATCAATAGCTCAGGACTGCCAAGGTCAGCTTCCTTTTCCTAGGCTTATTATCCTCAGAAAAACATAGCTGCTTATAGAAAACTATGATCAAGGCCTTCCAATATATGCTGATCTGATACTGTACATAACATTGGCATATAACAGTGAAATTACACACTGGACCATACAAATATTTGCTACTGCATCTTTCCTTGGGAACCAGGCTCCATAGAGTCAAAGATTAGCTCCGCCTCCTTCAGAGAGGCATGCAATGGTGAGCATTCTGAGTATGTTCAAGAGGCTCCTGCAGCCTTAAAAGGGGAGCCTGTGTAACTTAATCTCCCTCTCCCCACATTGTTTTGACCAGGGAGGTAGGATTCATGCTATAGACTGTACTCAAAGGACAGCTTCCATGATGCAAGATTTTAAGTAATGGACTGCTGCATCAGTAACATTAATATATGACTTTTAAAACTACATTTATGTTGAGTTTTTAAGAGGAGATTGAACTGGTAAAGAGGAATTCCTGGGTTCTAATCCTAGTTCTGACATTAGCTGTGGGGGGCTTTAGCAAGTACTTATGTTATTTCCCTTCTATAAAACGGGTAATCGCTAGCAGGATTTTTTAGGAAGAGTACTTAAGAGTTTTAGAGCACTTAATTATTATGTATTAAGGTATAAAATAGTTTCCTTCTGCAGGTTACACCACATGATCAGAGGTTCCTTCGTGCTTGCTAAATAATCTAGCGTGCACATTGCCAAAACTAGATCCAAAGACTGTCCGGCATGTAGTTTCAAAATTTATTTTTAGTAACTACAACAGGGAGGGTGTCTGCTGTCAGATGCCAAGTGTTGAGTAGACAGTGAAGTATGGCAACTGTTTCCAACTATTGTATTGACCAGACTGACAAAGTAAAGGGGGACGGGGTAGCAGGAGGCACAGCATCATTCTGAAGCTTTATACTGCCCAAGGGATCTCAAGTTTAGCCCAGTTGGACTCTCAAGAGGTCAAACACTACAGCTCTGCCATTTGGGGGGGGGGGGGGGGGGGGGGGGGGGGGGGAATTATACTTTAGTGCTAATAGAATAGCTAGTATTATTGGCCCCAGTTAAAACCCCAATAGCATGAATTAACTTCTACACTTCTATTATCCTTGCTATCAGATGCTAGGGCTATGTCTATACTACAAGCGCTACAGCAGCAAAGCTGCAGCCATGCCACTGCAGTGCTAAAGTATAGGCTCTTCCTACATCAATGAATGAATTTTTCTGTTGATGTAGGTCAGGGGTAGGCAACCTTTCGGAAGTGGTGTGCCGAGTCTTCATTTATTCACTTTAATTTAAGCTTTCGCGTGCCGGTAATACATTTTAACGTTTTTAGAAGGTCTCTCTCTCGAAGTCTATATTATATAACTAAACTATTGTTGTACGTAAAGTAAACAAGCTTTTCAAACTGTTTAAGAAGCTTCATTTAAAATTAAATTAAAATGCTGATCTTAAGCTGCCCGCCTGGGGTTCTGTTCACCTAGGCCTGCAGTGGGTTGAGCGCGGCCGGGGGTCGGGACGCCGGCTGGCAGCTGGGACCCCAGACCTGGGGGGGGGGGGGGGCAGGAAAGCACCCCGCTGGGGGCAGGAGTGGGGGAGGGGGAGCGTGGCTGCCGCAGGACCAAGCTTCTGCCTCCGGCCCCCGCAGGGGAGAGCGGCGGGCGTGGGGGCTGAGTGGGGTTGGGACTGCTGCAGGCAGGGGCGTGCCACCCAAAATCGACACGCGAGCCACCCAAAACCCACCCGCGTGCCACCCAAAATCGACTCGCGTGCCACCCAAAATCGACTCGCGTGCTGTGTTTGGCACACGTGCCGTAGGTTGCCGACCCCTGATGTAGGTAATCCTCCTCCCTGAGTGGCGGTAGTTAGATTGATGGAAGAATTCTTCCATTGACCTAGCCACATCTATGCCAGGGGTTAGGTTGGCCTAACTATGACACTCCGGGGTAAAAAAATCCACAGCCCTGAATGGCGTAGCTACGTTCATCTAAATTTTAAAATGTTGGCCACTCCAAATATTTCCCAATTCTTTGCTCTTGGATCCTGACAGCACCGATACCTACTTATCCTGACTGTGATCATACCTTCTGGTTTTCAGTAAGAATAGACTAGACTTGATATCAAAAGTGGTCTTAAAATCATAGCAATTTAGCATCCTTCAGTTTTACCAGTTTTTTCCACAATCCGTGCTCCTACCTCCCCATGAAAAGGCCAGAACCATGCCTTACTTTGCCCCCAAGGAGACTAGTATAATTGTTTTTAAACAAGATGGTAAAGAAGGAATGAAAGAAGTTATATGAGCAGTCATTTAGTAACAGTTTGTGACTAATAAACAGACTATATCTATGGGGAGTACCAAAAATAAAAATAAAAAAAAAATTGCCCAAAAGCTGAATGTACAGAACATGTGCAAGAGTATATTAAAGCTTGACTTGAGAGCATAATTCTGAATCTGGCAGAGGTTTTCTTGGGTGTATGTGACAGTATTCTATTTGTGGGGAGGGTGTGGAAACACAGTGGAAGGGTCACTTACTCGTTTAACTGCAGAACCGGAAAACCCAACTGTAACTCAAACCATAACTTCATGGGTGGATTAAATTTCTGACGTGATCAGCACTTTTGGACTGTGGCAGCAGTTCTGGAAGCATCCAATTTATTGAGTCAAAACTGTTGAACATTTTCAGAAAGGTCAGTAATTACTATGTTATTTGAAGCTATGAAATAGGTTTTCCTTCTAATGAACAAGGACTTTCTTGCTTTTGCATGACAGTTTGATACTTTTGCTTTTACAGTGAAACTCTTCTTTTGGCTATAAGAAAAATCTCTCTCTCAACTAAGTGTTTCATTTTTATTACAAGTAACACTTGTTTAATATCTGGCTCGAAAACTATGAATTAAGACAAGAGAAAGAAGAGAGGAGCCATGGAAAGAGAGGCAGAAACATCAGCGTACCCAAAATAATATGCTTACAACAAAAAAAGCAGATAATGTTATGAAGTTCCAAAGTTTCCTAATTTAAGAAATGCAGACTCATAGAAAAGTAGGGCTGGAAGGGACCTTGAAAGGTCATGTACTCCAGACCCTTGCACTGAGGCAGGACCAAGTATATCTATACCAGTGACACTCAGGCCTCAGGGGTTCAGGAGCCAAAATAGCGATCAACATTACCCAAGAGAGCCACAGTAGTGTGAATTCATTGTTTCATTTACTATTTTAATATATACATACATACATACACATACACACACACACTTGGTTATTCTGACCAAGCATTATTAATTTTACCAACTACAATTGGTTAACATAGTTAAAGCATCCTGATTGGTTAATAATTAAATCAGTGTTTTACTATCATGTGCTGCAAAGAACTGCAGGTAGGATTGCCACCCTTCTATCTAATTGCTGGTAACCAACCCCCCAAGTTCCCTTCTCCACCTCTCCTCCCCCAGGCCCCGCTCCTGCTCTGCCTCTTCCCCTCCAAGGCCCTGCCCTTCCCCCTCCCCCCAATACCCAGCCAATGTCACTTGCTCCTCTCCCCTCCTCCCCAACATTGCTCACCAGATCATCTCAAGGAGCCTGCCTGCAGGTAGGAGGCGGCCCCAGCTGAGCAGGGGCTGGCATGGGTTAATGACCAGCACCTCCCCCGCCCCGTGGTAACTGTACTTTTGGTTCTGGTGCCATTTAGGGTTTCCAGGTCCTTGAAAACCAGGCACCTGGCAACCCTAAATGGCACCCAGACACAGAAGCCAAAAACTAGACTGTCCAGGTAAAACCCGGACAGATGGAGCATGAGACACATTAAAAAGCCACTTGCAGCTCCCCAGCCTCAATATGAGTATCACTGATCTAGACTATTCCTGACAGATGTTTGTCTAACCTGTTCTTCAAAACCTCCAAATGATAGGGATTCCACAACCGCCATTGGAAGCCTATTCCAGAGCTGAACTACCCCTACAGTCAGAAAGATTTTCCTAACATATAACGTAAATCTCCCTTGCTTCAGATGAATTCTTATCCTACCTTCAGTGACATGGAGAACAATTGAACACTGTTCTCTTTATAAGAGCCCTTAACATATTTGATCATCATCATCAGTCCCCCCCATCCCACCCCATACATAGGTGTCGACTCTGTGGGTGCTCCGGGGCTGGAGCACCCCCAGGGAAAAATTAGTGGGTGGTCTGTGCTCAAGCTCCCCCCCCTCCACGAGCGTGCCGTGTCCCCGCTCCTCCACCTACCTCCCAGCGTTCCCCGCCAGGCCTCTGTCAAACAGCTGTTTGGCAGCGTTATCACGCTCCGGGTGGGGAGAGAGGAGCGGAAACGTGGCATGCTCAGGGGGAGAAAGCAGGGAAGAGGCAGGGCCGAGGCAGGGATTTGGGGAAGGAGCTGGAATATTGGCAGAGAGGGGATGAAGTTGGGGCGGGGACTCTGGGGAAGGGGTTGGAATGGGGGCAGGGAAGGGCAGGGCCGGGGCCTCATGGAAGGCATGGAGTGGGGCGGAGGGTGTGTCGAGCACCCACGGGAAAGAGGGGAAGTCGGCACCTATGCCCCCACACACATAGGCCAGGTTTTCTAAACCTTTATAATTTTTGTTGCTCCCCTCTGGACTCTCTCTAATTTGTCCATGTTTTTCCTAAAGTGAGGGGCCTAGAACTTAACATTATTCCAGCTGAGGCCTCACCTGTGCCGAGTAGAGCAGGACAGTTACCTCCCGTGTCTTACATATGACAATCTTGTTAATACACCCCACAATATTAGCCTTTTTTTTTTTGCAAGTGCACCATATTGTTAACTCATATTCAATTTGTGATTCACTTAGAACTTCCAGATCCTTTTCAGCAGTACTACTGCCTAGCCGGTTATTCCCCATTTTGTAATCGTACATTTGATTTTTCCTTCTTAAGTGTAGTACTTTGCACTTGTCTTGACTGAATTGCATCTTGTTGATTTCAGACCATTTCTCCAATTTGATACGGTCATTTTAAATCAGGGGTTCTCAAACTGGGGATCGGGACCCCTCAGGGGGTCACAAAGTTATTACATGGGGGGTCGCGGGCTGTCACCCTCCACCCCAAAGCCCGCTTTGCCTCCAGCATTTATAAATGGTGTTAAATATATTTAAAAGGTGTTTTTAGTGTATAAGGGGAAGGGGTCACACTCAGAGGCTTGCTGTGTGAAAGGGGTCACCAGTACAAAAGTCTGAGAACCCCTGTTTTAAATTCTAATCCTGTCCCACAAACTGTGTGCAACTCCTCCGTGTGGCATCACCTGCAAATTTTGTAAACATACTCTTCACTCCATTATTAAAGTCAATAATGAAAATACTGAATACAACAGAGTCCACTTACTAGCAACCTCTGCATTGCCAACAAGAAGTTTCTCTTATCTAGCAGTTGCCAATAAGCAAAAGGCCAGTGTGTGAGGCTTCAGCCATGGAAGACATATCCCACCACTTCATTCCCTGGCTGCAGCCCCACAAACCTGCTTGTAGCTGGGTAGGGTTACCACTTCTGAAATGCAAAAACCCTGGCAATCTCCTCCCCACAAGGCAAGCCTGCTGCAAACCCAACTCCAAGGCAACTCTGCGAACACCCTCCCCCCCGCCAACAGCCACTAATAGTATCTAGAGAGATAACACGGATATAAAATTGATAACATCACATGCCTCCTCACTCTTGCATGACTCAAACCCTCTCGCGCACACATGCACAGTGTGCTTGCGTGCTGGTGGGCAGACAGCAGCTGTATTTTCAACAGTTTTGATCGGTTATCACTTAAACTGAAAAGTGGGAACACTGCAGCATCTTTAGCTGGACACAGAAACTTAACATATGATATCCCAGTGTATTGTGATAATAATGCAAATCTTTAGACCCAGGTAGAAAAACCCAGCAGATTATTTTACTGGCAACTTCATAAAAATACTGGCCAGGTGGTAACCCGATGTCCGGGGACTTTCTTAAATACAAGTTCCATAAGCAGCATGCCATTGCCAATATCTGAATCCCCTTAATATTAAAGTTAATGGGATTGGTTCCTGGCAAAGTATTGTTCTGAACCAGAAGTTAATATCAGGGTTGTGCTATTAAGCAGCATTCACTGTA
This sequence comes from Platysternon megacephalum, assembly GCA_003942145.1. Taxonomy (NCBI): domain Eukaryota; kingdom Metazoa; phylum Chordata; order Testudines; family Platysternidae; genus Platysternon; species Platysternon megacephalum. The sequence continues at coordinate 1,319,364 of QXTE01000239.1, read as the reverse complement.
GTACCAGACCCAGGACAGACCCTCACAGGACCCCACTAAATATGTCCTCCCAGTTTGACAGCAGCCTACTGATAACTACTCTTGAGTATAGTATCAGAGGGGTAGCCGTGTTAGTCTGGATCTGTAAAAGCAGCAAAGAATCCTGTGGCACCTTATAGACTAACAGAGGTTTTGCAGCATGAGCTTTCGTGGGTGAATACCCACTTCTTCGGTATTCACCCACGAAAGCTCAT
>QXTE01000239.1:1189029-1316932 GCA_003942145.1 Platysternon megacephalum | reverse complement strand
CAGCATGAGCTTTCGTGGGTGAATACCCACTTCTTCGGTATTCACCCACGAAAGCTCATGCTGCAAAACCTCTGTTAGTCTATAAGGTGCCACAGGATTCTTTGCTGCTTTTACTCTTGAGTATAGTCTTTCAACCAATTATGCATCCAATTTATAGTAATGTTCCATACAGACCACATTTCCCTAGTTTGCTTATGACGACTTTTCTACTTGTGCATCATTTTGTATTTCTCTATAACATTAAGAACATTTTTATATTAAATTTTTAAGCAACTAAAGTCCTGGAGCTTTTTATCTCCCTTCACACACGCACACCTCAAATTATAATCCATTTGCAATAAGTTCACACAGCAACATATTGTGACATTACATGCATAAAAGTAAAAAGTGCAGAACACACACCAAAAGCACAAACTCTTTAAGAGGTCCTATTTTCACAGAAAGTGTCCTGAATAGAATAAAAAGAAATTAGCATATATGATGTAAAGCAGAATGTTTTCTGAATGCAGAAGAATGTTTTTCAAACTTTTCAATTTTGCATGAGTACCTTTTTAAAGTGGTCTGATTCCTATAGTAAGTGCCCTATCAAATTCACAGCCATGAAAAACCCATCATGGACTGTGAAATCTGGTCTACCCTTGTAAAATCTAGTCTTTTGTGTGCTTACCCTATACTATACAGATTTCATGGGGGAGACCAGCATTTCTCAAATTGGGGGTCCTGACCCAAAAATGGAGTTGCAGGGGGGGGGTCGCAAGGCTATTTTAGGGGGGTTGCAGTATTGCCATCATTACTTCTGCGCTGCCTTCAGAGCTGGGTGGCTGGAGAATGGTGGCTGTTGGCCAAGCGCCCAGCTCTGAAGGCAGCACCCCACCAGCAGCAGCACAGAAGTAAGGGTAGCAGTACTGCAACCCTCCTTACAATAACCTTGCAACCCCACCTACCCCCAGCTCCTTTTTGGGTCAGGACCCCTACAATTACACCACCATGAAATTTCAAATTTAAAATAGCTGAAATCGTGACATTTACAATTTTTAAAATCCCATGACCGTGAAATTGACCAAAATGGACCCTGAAATTGGTAGGGTCCTTCTTGTAGTTATTAGATTTTAGATTAGAAAACAAAGTCAGCAAGTATGAGTGTTCAGAGCTATTAAAGAAAACGATGTCCAGATTCTCTAGTTTATATATGGTAACCCTGAAGATTTTATCATTTACTGATGGAACTTTAGGCACTTTGGCAATGAAATTTGTTGGCCCTTTCACCCTTTTTGCCTTCCTCTGCAGCATGGGGCACGGTCACTTGCAGGTTTAAACTAGTGTAAATGGTGAATTCTATGTAACTTGAAGTCTTTAACCATGATTTGAGGACTTCAGTAACTCAGCCAGAGGTTAGGGGTCTATTATAGGAGTGGGTGAGAGAGATTCTGTGGCCTGCAATGTGCAGGAGATCAGACTAGATGATCATGATGGTCCTTTCTGACCTTAAAATCTATGTCAGATCATCTCCTCAATAATCCTCCTTCAGTCCATGCTACACTGAGTACTCCATGGGAGACAACCATGCCAAAATTCATACCACAGAAGTATCATCTAGGTCTCAATGATAAAGAAAGAGGCACCTGCATATGTGCATTCATGGATGACTGATGTTTTATTATTCACCAACCTTGGATTCAATATGGATCAGAGACCAAGATCTTTGTTTGATACCCTGACTCCCCAAGAAAAATAGACCAAAAAATCAATGGAATAGTGACTAAATGTCTTGGTTTGGGTCTCCACCTTACACAAGATTTTTGCCTATATGGGCGTTTTTGGGGGAGACAGAAATTAATGGTGTAATTATGCTAAAAATAGGTTTGTGAAAGCAATTATCTGTAGAAATTGCAAAAAAATTTCAACTGACCCCCCTTTCTATATTATTCTTGGTTCTCTTACGTGTGTACGTAGATTCTATCGAAATACACTCCTTTCAGCTATAATGGAAAAAGGAATAAAGTTATCATCCTAACGTAATGCTGTTGCTCTCGGTCAGAGTTGTCCAGAGTCTACATTTGCAGAGCGTTGAAACAGATTCTTTCTTGACAGTATTTCCTGTATGACTTCCCTGAGCCACCATAGCAAAACTGTTCAAAAAGAAATAAATGAGTGTGTCAAGAAAACATGTACTTTACATTAAAAAACCTCAAGTAGTAACATACTTATCTCTCCCTGCCCCTGCAAATCCCTTTTATCCATCACCAGCTATTTCAACATGGAATATTCGATTTCACAAATTGAGACCATTGTGACACACTGTACCTCAAACAGCACCCTGGAACGCCCATATTCACCACTGTGATATGATTAGGATATGTTTTGTACAAAGTATGCCTTGTGAGGTATCATTTGAGAAGTCATGATCTGTTGAACATTACTATCCTGTTGAATGATGTGTTACCATGGTATGTGAAGTTATGAGGTTTTGCTATGTGTGCACATGTGTTACCGAAATATGTTTTAAGTCTGGGAGACATCCACAGCCGGCTTTTTCGTGGCAACGATGGAGCAACTAACACCCCCAAGACAGATTTACATTAGGACTAACTGGCCACTGGTTGATGGCCCATTAAGAAGAATTTACTCTCCCAGTGGGCCCCTCCCGAAGTACATAGACAATGGAGATTGCTTAACCCAGTGACTCAGCTGAGGACATAGAACATGTGATTTCTGACTCCATGTTTGAGACTGTATCTTTCCATGCCCATCGATTGGGGGGTATACATTGGAGTGTTTGACATCAGCCTGGAGCCTCCCCCATGTACTCTAATGACAACAAGAATGTTTGGAAGAAAATATTTTGAACTTGGGAGACTGGTCCCAGGCTGAGCAAAAAATTCAGCAGGGTATTAAGAACTGTGAACTGCTTACAATGCTAGTAGTAGGGTGAGCAAAACTGCTTGATTCAAAATCTTGCTTAGTCTGAAAGTTCAGAATTCAGAATGCGATTTTATTTCTTATGTAACCAACTCTGACCTCTCTGCCTAACACTTATAATCGCATACAATTTTTCTGTAGTTAAGAAACTTATTTTCATGTTTTATCCTTACCAGTGAGTTTGTCTAAAGTGCTTGAGGAATCTGCTCAGATTACAAAGGCTGGTGCATGTCCACTATCCTTTGACCAAAGGGTGAACTAATTAATGGGCTTGCTTTGTTTAATAGAAGGTCTTGAGCAGTGTAAAATGGTATATTTCTTGGGTGAAGGGCATGAGAGTTAGAGGGTTTGCCAGAGTCTCTCTATGTACAGTTCATGAGTGTCTTAGAGCAGTGGTTCTCAACCAGGGGTTTGCATACCCCTGGGTGTATGCAGAGGTCTTCCAGGGGGTACATCAACTCATCTAGATATTTGCCTAGTTTTACAACATGCTACATAAAAAGTTCTAGCAAAGTCAGTAGAAACTAAAATTTCATATAGACAATGACTTGTTTATACTGCTCTTTATAGTATACACTGAAATGTAAGTACAATATTCATATTCCAGTTGATTGATTTTATAATTATATGTAAAAAATGAGAAAAGAAGCAATTTCAGGAATAGTGTGTTGTGACACTTCTGTATTTTTATGTCTGATTTTGTAAGCAAGTAGTTTAAGTGAGGTGAAACTTGAGGGTATGTAAGACAAATCAGACTCCTGAAAGGGGTACCGTAGTCTGGAAAGGTTGAGAGCCACTGTCTTAGACAGCATTCATGCAACTTAGCTGGGTGTCTCCCTGCATATTGTTGGCTGAGTGAGCACAGCACCCAGAGGAGTTTGCTGCTTGCCACCAACACAGCATTGTGAGAGACAGCCCAGGCTTGAGAGTTAAGGGGGTACAGCGGTCCCACAGTTCCAGGTTGTATCCCAGGGGTCCGTCACCGCCATGGCCTGTTCTGCCTATAAATTCTGCTTTAACTTTAAGTGTGGTCAACTAAATTAATCTTATGACTTTCTACAGTGCCCAGAACTACAGTATCTAAGCACGGAACTTAATGAGCTGGATTCATTTGACATAACTCCATCAAGTCAATTTTGCAAATTCTTGATAACAGAGAGAACAAACATTTGATACAATCCAGGTTCCGCTTTATTTGAGCATTAACAAGCCTGAATTAACAGCTGAACAAAAGTCTGACAGCAGTCCCAGTACAATAAAGTGAGTCCATTTTTAAATATGGATATTAATTTAAAAAGCTAAAGAACCATCAGGCATACTGCTAGCCACAGAAGTATAGCTGTTAGATACAAAAAACCTGGGGGAGGGAGGAGAATCATTTAATCCATCTCTCAACTTGGCAAGATTGCTCATGATAAGTGCTTTGTCAAGTCTATAATACAAGCAATGTTATGAGTACCCTATGAGCGCTGCAAAGCTGAGTGGCATTCACCCATCCTGCAAACAAAATGGAATCTTCCTACTATAAGACGACTTCCTAATGACATAAGATCTTAAAAATATTTCCAATACTCTAATCAAAAATTAAAATACCTAACAATAATTATTAAAAAGCACTGAATGGCAAGAGACATCATAAACCTCACAGATTTTAAGAAAGCACTTGACAGCCTGCACCGCAATTCACTCTGGATCATCTTTAGGTGTTATGGTATGCCAACAAAAAAGTAACATCAAGGCTTTATATCAAGGTGTAATTTGCAGTAAAAGTAAATGCAGAATTGAGTGAATGGTTAAACAGACAATGGTATCAAATAAGGGTGTATCTTTGCACCTCTCCTGTTTGGCATCACCATTCACTTCCTTATGGGGAAAAAAGTGCACATGGATATAACAGACAGTACATGGCTTAACAATACTTTTGAAGCTGAACTAATATGCAAGTGGAGAACAAAAGACTGTCCAGAATTGCAAAACAGATAGGGTTAATTAGTTCTGAAAAACACAAATCTATTGAGAACACTGCCATCTCCCCGCCCAAATAATTTGCAAGCACCTAGATGATAATAAGGTTATAGGGAATAGCCAGCATGAATTTGTCAAGAACATATGTCAAACCAACCCTATTTCCTTCTTTGATAAGGACTAGCAGACGGGAGGAAGCAGTAGACGTGATATATCTTGAATACAGTAAGGCTTTGACATAGTCCCACATGACAGTCTCATAAGCAAACTAGGGTCTAGATGAAATTACTATAAGGTGGGTGCACAACAGATTGAAAGACCATAATCAAAGAGCAGTTATCAATGGTTCGCTGTCATACTGGGAGGGAGNGTGTGGGGGGGGGGGGGGGGGGGGGGGGGGGGGGGGGGGGGTCAGTCCTGGGTCCAGTACTATTCAATATTTTCATTAACGACTTGTATAATGAAGTGAAGAGTACGCTTATAAAATGTGTAGATGACACTAAGATGGGAAGGGTTACAAGTACTTTGGAGGACAGGATTAGAATTCAAAACTATTTTGAAAAATTGGAGAATTGGTCTGAAATCAACAAGATGAAATTCAATAAAGACAAGTGCAAATACTTCACTTAGGAAGGGAAAAAAATCAAATCAAATGCCCAACTGCAAAATGGGGAATAACTGGCTAAGTGGTACTACAGCTGAAAAGGATCCGGGGATTATAGTAATCACAAACTGCATACAAGTTAACAATATGATACAGCTGTGAAAAATGCCAATATCATTCTGGGGTATATTAACAGGAGTGTTGTACCTAAGACACGGGAGGTAACTGCCCCACTCTACTGGCGAGTCCTCAGCTGGAGTACTGTGTCCAATTCTGGATGTCACATTTTAGGAAAGATGTGGAGAAAATGGAGAAAGTCCAAGAGAGCAACAAAAGTGATAAGGTTTAGAAAACCTGATCTATGAACAAAGATTTAAAAAGCTGGGCACGTTTAGTCTTGAGAAAAGATGACTGAGAGGGGAACCTGATAGTCTTCAAATATGTTAAGGGCTGTTATAAAGAGGATGGTGATCAATTGTTCTCCATGTCTTCTGAAGGTAGGACAAGTAGTAATGTTCTTAATCTGCAGCAAGGGAGATTTAGCTTAGATATTAGGAAAAACTTTCTAACTATAAAGGTAATTCAGCTCTGGAATAGGCTTCCAAGGGAGGTGTGAAAAACCCATCATTGGAGATTTTTAAGAACAGGTTGGATAAATACCTGTCAGGAATGGTCTAGGTTTACTTGGTCCTGCCACAGCACAGAGAGATGGCCTTGATGACTTCAAGGTCCCTTCCAACCCTAAATTTCTATGATTTGATGACTGCTCATTGAATTTCCCTGGTTCTGAGCCATGAGATCCACAACCAGAGGTACAGAGATGGGCAGCCAAATTCAGCGTTGATGTAGATCTGGGTACCTATACTGCCATGGCTATGTAAGTACTCTGAGGGTTAAGATTGCCTTGTCTCTTTTTAGCTTCCTGATTACACTTAGAATTCGAGGAATTGGAAGGAACAGCGGATGACAACCAGGGAAAACAGACAGACATCTGTCATGGAACCTGGGCTGTAAGCTGCCCTAGAGCAGAATTTCCTGAATTTATTGTTCAGGGTCATTGCCAAAAGGTCTATAATAGAGTATCCCCAATAACACAAAATCCCTTGCAGAATCGGCTTCTTTACTGACCACTCCTGATTGTCTGCTGAGGGACCTCAAAACAAGTGTTTCTCACACCTGGAAAGTGAAATCTCTCTCTTTATGCAGAAGCCCCACAATTGGATCACCTTTTGATACAGCTGAGTCAACCTTATACCAGCCTTCTTGTTTAGATGATACACAGCAGTGGTGCGGTCAGTAAGAACCTGAATCACCCGATTTCTGATCATGGTAATCAAAGTCTTGCTGGCCCAACAAATGGATTGATGCTCTAATCATTTATATGGAGGAAAGCCTCCTGTGGTTTCCAAAGTGCCTGAGTCTGAAGTGGCCCCAGGTGGGCACCCCAACCCATGGAGAGAACACTTGTTATAGTTACTGTTGGCTCTGGTGGAAAGAGAGAAACCATTCTGAAGATATTCTAGGAATCTATCCACTAATTCAGGGACTGAAGAGCTCGTGCAGATAGACATTATCTGGACTTGCTGATTTGTGTGTTTGGACAACATACTGAGTGAAGCCAGACTTACAGACATCTGATGTGAAGTCTGGCATGCTGAGTCACATACATGTACAAGGCCATATATCCCAAAAGCTGGATGCAAGAAAGCACTGTTGTCCTTGGGTCAGACATGAGGCTTTTCTACAGGAGGCTATGAACTGAATGTGTCCATAGGGAGGTAAGCCATTGCGTACCACTGAGATCCACTCTTATAAAATGTATCCGTTGTGATTAGCCCCAGTGGAGAGAACAGATCTCTCATGACAAAGATGTTGTTTTGGACGTGAAGCTTCAATGATCCTCAAACTAACCAACCATCGAGATATTTCCCTATCTGAACTCTAAAACGAAGCAGATGTATCGCTATTACTGTCATACACTTTAATGCCTTTGGGGCTGAGGACGAGCTGGAGGGTAGTACTGTGTACTGGTAGTGCACGTTGCCGACCACACATTCAAGATACTTCTACATTGCCATATGTAAATAAGCATCCTGCAACTCGAGGGCAGCATGTCAATCTCCCAGAAAGAGATAAAGAGATGCAAGGGCGATGATTCTGAACTTGATTTTCTTGATTAATCTGTTCAGTTTTCTTAAATCCAGAACCATGATTTCTTAAATCCAGAATCATAGACCATCTCTTTTGGAGGATCAGGAAGAAGTGAGAATAGAATATTTTCCCTTTGTGTTGTGAAGGCATTTCTTCTATTGCTCCCAATTCCAAATTCCTGAAGACAGCTGTGTGAGACAGATCCCTGAAAAGGGACAAGGAAATGTGGGTTGGGAAAGGAACAGGATGACACATCCCTCCTTTACTGTGCTGCACATCCATTTGTCTGATGCAATCTGTCCATGCCCTGAAAAATTGCCTCTCTTTTCACAAAGGGAGGTTCTAAATCCAGAAAAGGAGACATGGTTGGTGTGCTGTGCTCAATCATAATATCAAACTGACTGCTTCAAAGTCACCAAAGTCTAGTGAGAAGGACATGCTGTAGAGAAGATGCTGCTGGGCAATGCCTCCTTCTACAGGCACCCTGAGGTCTCAGCTAGTAATAGGACAGCCTATATTGCAATTGAGACTCAAACTGTTTTCTCTATTACTGGAGCATGAGACTCCCAACGAAAGTAGAGTCACACAGGAATCTTAATATGCTTATGGCATCAGTCTTTTAATAAAAAGTTTAGAGCCTTCAAACAGAAGGCATTCTATTGTGGTTTGCCACTCTTTAGGAATGCCCGAGGCCTGCAATCACAAAGAGTGCCTCATCGAGATGGCTGTAGTCACAGAGCATAAAGCAGTGTTCAAGACACATATCTGGGCAGTGGGGTCCTTCAGAGACTGAAGCCAAGAACTGTTCCTTGTATTCCTCAGGCAGTTTGCCCACAAACTTTGCAACTGCTGACCATTTACACATATTTGAACAAGAGTGCCTAATAATAATAATTTGACATCCTCATTTGCAGGTGGGGGTGGTATAGGTCTTTCTACCATATAAAAGTAGTGTCATGTACTCCTGTCCTTCGAGGTAGTCTTACCCCAAGGCTATCTTAAGAGCTTATTCACCATCATGACCACCAGAGTCTGGGACACCATGGGTGAAGAAAATCAAATTTCTGCGGGGTAACTTGATACTGTCTCTTCACATGTTTAGCATGTGGAATAGAGGCCAGGGTTGGCTAAAAGGTCTCAGCAGGGTCTAAAAGGACCTTATTAATGGGAAGGGAAACACTTCCTGGAGTTGGACTTTGCAGAATATCCACAAATGCATGTGGATTGTCCTGCATACCTTCTGCTTTCATTCCTAACAATGTGGTCACCCTCTTCACAAGACCCTGAAAGACTTTGAAGTCTTCAGAAGGACAGGACATAGGACTCTGGAGTTATAGCCTCATCTGGTGAAAGGTATTTGTAGGTTCTTCCCAAGATGCCTCTTTCTCTGTGGGTTCCAAAACTGGAGGATGCTGTCAAACTGCAGGAAGATCTTCTCTAACAGACACAGTTGCTGGAGAAGGTGACTTTCTCCTGGATCGTGTGGCTGATGGAGATGTGGATGCTCTGGTAGCAGTCCAAGAGGCCCAATCTTGCCAACGTGGGTAGTCCAGTCTCTGTACTGTCCATGGTGGCGCATAGCATCTTTCCAAATAATGTTATTGCTCTGGAGAACAGGTGTGAGTGTCTCTAGAGTGCGACCTGTAAGGAGACCTGAAAGACCTTGCAGGAGAGAGAGGTCTATCATGCTCAGAGTCTGAAGAAGAAGAAATAGCTTTCTTCAAAGAATGGAGGCGCAGTTCCTGTAGGTGTTGGTGGAAGTCTTGGGCACAGGCGGTACCAATGACAAAGATGTATCCATTGGAGACAATGGAAGCAGTTGAGGCAGATGGACGGCAGAGGGATGAGTCAATGTCACCAATGCTGCTGGCAGCACCAACAATGCAGGCAGAACTGATGGTGCCATGGAAATAAGTAGTGCTGACATGGTTGAAGCTGCTGTAACTGGTACCAGCAAATGAAGAAAGCGAGTCAAGGAGAGCGAGAGAAAAGAAAGTCCATTGTGTCAACAGTATAAATATCAGAGGCAAGTGTTCTTCCGATAATATCAGTGGTACCATACATAATGGCATCAGGGTTGAAGATCTCTGTGGTAGAGGAAGTAAAAGAACTAATTTCAACAGCCCTGCCAGAGAGTCACTGCTGGCAAGCATCTGTGTTTGTGACTTTGGCCCTAGAGGACTTTTTAAGAGGATCTGCCCTTCGAGGACAAAAAATGAGACTGATGTCTGAGAATCTCAGAGAACGAAGGCAGCATCAAAGGAAACTAGAGAGCAAGATGAACATTCTTCTCCCCCCAATTTCTGTTTTGGGGCTGGAGCAGCCAGAGGGGGCATTCCTCATGGAAGAGGTTTCCATCCTTTCATGAACAAGGTCACGTTCTGAAGAGTTTTTAAATTAATGTACCTTAAGTCCCTTTGCTTTTTCATTCTTGTCAGAAGAGAGGTACAAATGGGACATTTATCCTCCATATATCCGTTGCCCAAACAAATCAGTTAACTTTTGTGCCTACCATTCACAGAAGGAACTGAGAGGGAGGTGATGGACATGCTCCCATGCGCCGCCTGCTGGTACAGCTGGCAAAAGTCTCCGACTCATGTGCCTACATACACTTACAGTGAAATGTACATGTACACTATCACTCAAATAGGAGAACATAGTCATGTAAAATATGAAAAAGTCTAGAGGTGGTATAGACAGATGTTTAAGTGCCTTCAAAAGCAAATGTCTTGGGAAGCTATTCTATTAAATATATAACACATGCTTGGATTGGTCAGAGTTCACATTTCCTTTATCTCTAAAATTATCCAGAAAAGAAGATGGAAATATCTGGGACATGTATTAAGAATGAAGCCAGAGCACCTGCCATTGGCAGCTAGAAGAACATATGAAAGAGGACAACTGAAAGAATCCCTCTGAACAGTACCCATAGGATAAAAACTTACCGATTTAGCATAGATGACATCTAAAGCGAGACCCAGGATAGACCGGGATGACAGAGCCTTGTTTATGCCTTAAGTGACATTTGACAGGGTGGGAAGGATCAGAATCAAAAGTTCAGGTTTTTTAATGTCTCTACTTGCATCTAATCATTTGTTTCAAGGTACTTTAACAAAGCAGAAATAAATGAATTTCACATCAAGTAGCAAACAGCACCAAAGGCACATACTAAACAACACTCTAAATTATGCCTCCGATTAAGTTTGATATTGTGTTCAATGCACATCTACGATGCTCAGGTAAGGTATAGTTTGTTTGCTCCAGAAGTAAGCAAAACAAATATTTATGATTATGTCCAGATTGTTTTTCTGCTTTTATGTACATTCATATGTGTTCAACTTTTTTGGCAGTAACATTTCAATGACAAACTGCAGTTCTAATCTGAAAAATGATTAACGTTAGCAAAGTGCCATTTTTCTGAAGAGATCTGTTCATTACAAGGGTTCAAAGTCATACCCCTTCATTTACTGACAGTTTTACTATATTTTACTATAGTTAGCATCTCAAAGCCCAAAACAGCCAAGAAGAGGGATCTGAGTTCTAGTCCTTTTCCTGAATCGTTAGAATTGTTTACCAAGTTCCAGTGGCGGTGGAACAATTTTTATAGTGGGGGTGCTAAAAGCCACTGAACAAAAATATAAACCCTGTATCTGATAGAAGCCAGGGGTGTTGCCACACCCTTAGCACCCATAGTTCCAGCACTCCTGCCAAGTTCCAATTATGTCCATGCAACCCACTGAAGATGAGAAGGTTGCAGAGGTGTCCTAGAGGGCCTAATCTGACCCACAAAGTGTTTTACTGGTTGATGATCAGAAGGAAAGAACACAGCTTGACGGTCAAGGGCTTAAGTTTGAAGGGCTGGAAGTTAGACCCCTTATTTGTAAAATGAGCATATTGAAAGGCAGCTGTAAAAGAATGGAAGGTGAGACTGTATAATCCAAGATCATACAGTGAAGTGATTGGTTAATTGTACCTATGATATTTGCAGCTATGAAGTTTGCTACTATAGACAGCACTGTTCTGGCTCTTGCTTCCTACCATAGTTCTCACAGCATCAAGCATCTCTTGGCATTGAAAACTAAATTTAAGAAATTTGTCTACTCTTGCTTTATTTTGCTTTTAAATCTGATCACTGTACTGGTGTTTTACTGTAAAGCCTCCAGAGGTTCTCCTATGAAGACTGCTATATAACGGCAGTTTTTATTGATGTTTGCTTGGTCATCTAGCATTGCTTGCTCATCTTTACCCAATGTTCAGCCAACTACTGTAAACCATTCAAATTGCTGTTTGAGTAGCATGTTTGAGAGATGCTTTTTTTGCTACTTCTCCACAGATGTTCGGGTGGAAGACTGAGAAACCATGGCACTATTTGAATAGAGGAAACTGATAATGTGTGTCCTGGCCAACATACTGTCTCAGTAAGTCATCTTCTAAAGTCCACAGCTCTGTAAAAACTATTGCTGAGTGAATACATACCGTCACATTATAAATCACAACCCCATCATCTAACTTGTTGAAGTTTTTTCCAGTGACAGCAATGTATCTTTCATTTGCTGGGTGCTGCATAAAGCCAAATTCTATTTGGAGACATGAAAACATGGCAGGAGCGGGTGTGTTTTCTAACTCTTTTAGAAAGCTTTTTATATGACAATTACGTTGATTAATTTAGGACTGTCTGGGAACCCTTTTAAAAATAAAGATGAACTCCTCAAAATACAAGGAAAGAAGGGAACCTCTAATATCTGTCATTAAAAATGGAATAAGTTATACAAACCAGTTCAATTTTACAGTACCTCCCACAGCCAGCTTTCTGCTTATAAACACCCTGCTCCTTTTGGAAAACATCTCTGAATTACTGAGCTTGGTGTTCCAAGCATGTCACATATTTTATTAATTGCCTACTGGCTGGATCTTACTCCATGTGCAGTGTACTTTTATCTTCTTTTGTACTAGCCACAGAAGTGATCATGATTTGGTTCAAAATTAGTCTTGTATAGTTGGTACTTAATGTAAATTAACCCATTCTCTCCCAACATTCAAGTATGTCAAATGCTCTCTTCCCTAGTCTTGTTGGATAACTCCTTGGAGGCCTCAGATGTGGACTGGGGGTCCCTCCGCCTTTGACTGAAGAATTAAGGTGTTGAATTTTTAACAAAGGCATATTTTCTCCCAATTGCCTCTCAGGTATTAAAGTTAAATAGGTGTTAAAGATGGAAAACCAGTTTTAAACAGTTCGAATGCAAGTCACTCCTCATCTCATCAATTTTTTCAGTCCTTCCCACCAATTAACTTTATTTTAAAGTTTATTTTATTAGCAAATGTTGATTACAAAGTGAGTAGTAGAATTACATAAGAATCCAAGATGGCAGCCAAAACAGCATGGTTAAAAAAAGTTTTGAGGAAAAAATAAAACTGGAGACAAATATGTCTATAACCTAGTTTGTTTCAGGTGTTTTGGCAGATTCAGTCTTTGCTATTATGGGGTGGGAGATTATTAATTTAAATCTAACTTATTTTAAAGGAGATGTACACCCAATTTCCTGTTTCAATGCATCTCTTTCCACAAAGACTTAATATTTCCACTCAGGAGTCACATCACTTAAAAGAACTGATAAAAAAGCATATGGTTGCAGATTAACCTACATTAAATTGACTTAAAACTGGTGGCTGGACAGATATCCAGCTACCACAAGGTGTCTTATTCCTTGTGCTACTACTAGAAAGGGAGTTGAGGAAGAAAAAGTAGAATGGGAGAGTAAATTAAGTTCAATAACTTGGCTCCCCTCACTGATGAATGTAGTCAGTATTGCAGATAAATGTTACTAGTAGAAGTTAGAACCACAGCTAAGTCTGAAAAGCAAATCTCAGTTACCTTGTCTACAGCCAGAATTGGAAGTTGTGACAATTTGGAAGTTCCCTGTAATAATTTATCGACAATGTGTTGACCTGTTATATTGAGAGATTTTCTGGAGGACTATATTGGTTTAACTCACTGGGGGTTGCTCTGGAATACAGTCAGAAACAAAGAGATGGCTCCAGATAGCCACCCATCAACTGAGAGACTTGAGAGTCTTTAAGGGACAATACCAGAACTGTTAGCTTTGATAATTCTCAATCTGTCTCCATCCAACCTACAAAAATGGTTCTCACTAGGAATGACCAATGATCTTCCAAAAACAGGAAAACAAAAACACTCTGGCATGATTTAAAGCAGGGGTCTCAAACACGCGGCCCCCCCGCCCTCCCCCAACGTTTACCTAGAGCGGCTGCCTGCCTGCCCTGTCCCAGCGCCGGGAATCGGCTGGAACCTGGGGAAGGAGGAGCGCAGGGGTGTGTGTGGCTGTTGTTTCAGGCACCGCCCCCAGCAGTTCCCATTGGCCGGGAATGGGGAACTGTGGCCAATGGGAACTGTGGCCAATGGGAGCTGCTGGGGGCGGTGCCTGAAGCAACAGCCACACACACCCCTGCGCCCCTCCTTCCCCAGGTTCCAGCCACTTCCCGGTGCGGTGCGGCGGCAGGGCAGGCAAGCAGGGAGCCTGCCCTGCCCCCAGTGCAGTGCGGGTCGGAGCCCTCCCCCCGCACTCCTCCTGAACCCCGCCCCCCTGCCCTGAGCCCCCCGCCGCACCCCGACCCCCTGCCCTGAGCCCCCTCCACACCCCGACCCCCTGCCCTGAGCCCCCTGCTGCACCCTGCACCCCGCCCCCCTGCCCTGACCCCCCCGCTGCACCCCTCCTGCACCCCAACCCCCTGCCCTGAACCCCTGCCACACCCCACACCCTGACCCCCTGCTCTGAGCCCCCCGACACCCTGCCCTGAGCCCCCTGCCGCACCCCTCACCCCAACTCCCTGCCCTGAGCCCCCGCCACACCCCACACCCCTCCTGCGCCCCCTGGGGGCAGGGAGTGGGCAGAGTTGGGGTGGGGATTTCAGGGAAGGGGTTGGAATGGGGGCAGGGAAGGGGTGGGAAGAGGCGGGGCAGGGAAGGGGCCTCATGGAAGGGGTGGAGGGGGGGCGGGGCCGAGAGCGGCAGGGGGGAGGTGTCAGTAAATGTAGCCCTCGGCCCAATATACTAGTCCTCATGTGGCCCTCGTGGTCATTTGAGTTTGAGACCCCTGATTTAAAGGGACATCTGAGAGCCATCTGTTCTGGTGAACCAGACTGAGACACAGGGACCCACTGGGAGGGAGGGAGGGGGTGCTCAAAGAAGTTAGTCTACATGTGACATGAATCCTGTTTTAAAATCCTTTCCTCCCCTCCCCCCAAAAAAGCTTTGTTCCTACTGCTAAACAAACAATACTTTGGTTTTCAGACCTTTTTCGTCACTATGCACCTCTGGTCACAGATTCCTGACAAGACGACTCTTAGGGATTGTATTCACTGGCAATTTACGGTGCTGCAACTTTCTCGCTCAGGGGTGTGAAAAAACACACCCCTGAGCGCAGCAAGTTTCAGTGCGGTAAAGAGCCAGTGTAAACAGTGCACCAGTGCTGGGACCCGCGCTCACAGCGCTGGTAGTGATGCCTCTCGTGGAGGTGGTTTTTTTAAAGTGCCGGGAGACCTCTCTCCCAGCACTCTGCCGTGACTACACAAGCCACGTTAAAGCATTGCCAGTGTAGACTAGCCCTTAGGTGCCCCAACGCAAGCACAAGGCCTAACACTGGAGGTGGTACATTCAGAGACCAGAAAGGGGACAGAGGTGCAGTAGCCCTGTAACCATGACCAGAGTACGCTGCATTTAAAAATTAAAATTGTATCTAAATAAAGAAAAGTGGCCTATGCACATCTTTCCAATCAGGTTTAATTTTACATCACTGTTGTGTGTGTAACAATTTTAAAGTCAACTTGACTTAGAGTTAAACACTATTGGTTTATATTAAAAATAGGTTTGCCCCAGTTTTCAGCCTCTAAATTAGGTATCAGAATAGTCTAGCAAATGTTCAGTAGGATAAGAAAATCCAGATGCTGTCTTTCAGAGATCAGGGTTTTTACTCTGGCCAGCTAGCAGGTATTTGCATGTTTGATGCACAGTTGATTGCAAGACATGAATGTATTGTAGTAAAGCATCATGTCAAGTGTTCTTTCAAACTGGATGAGAGTCAACTATTTTGACTACGTAGGATCCTGGTTTCATTAGAGATCTACATAAAATTTCTAAATTCAAGAGCAAGTTACTATTTCCACATCTCTGAGCAACAAAGGAGGGGATTTACAAACTGAAAAGTATTTCAAACAAATCGGAGGGAATGATTTTATTAAAAGCTTTTTCATTTAAAAGGCATAACTATATTAAAACAGATTTAGAACCATATGTTTAAGAAACTTCAAATATATTAATTAGTAGCAAAGGGAATATAGTTAGAGTATGAAATCTTAAACATATTTACAAGTATATACACTGTTAAGTTGGGTCTGGTTCAGTATTCCGTATGGGTGCTTTCATATTTAATAATTTCCAACTGCCAAATTCATACAAACAAGAGAGAATACATATGACTTTCAGTTCTATTTGTTGATATTCAGTTAAAGTGACTCCAATGTAGTCACAGCACAGACACGATACACACGTCGGTAGTCCTTTTAAAAAAAAAAAAAAAGTTTTAGGTCAAGACAACTCGTATTTTCTTCCTCAATCACGAACACTATTTTTTTGGCTGGTGGGCAACTCTATAGATTAAATAATTTAGGAATTAAAAACTATAATGTGACTAAGTATGTGTGTGTGAAAACATTAGGTAGTTGAGTAATCTTCATGTCCACTCCTCCTTAGTAAGCATTAAACTTCAGGGTTTATACTAATTGGACTTCTATGGTGTGAAATATAAAGGTGAACCACAGTTATATTTAATCATTTTGATTAAAGTGCACTAATCAAAATAAACATTGTGCTTATGAATGTTTAACTCAATCAATTATGAAAATCCTGAATTTTAAAAAGAATTATAAGTCAGTTCCCTATGGAAATTTACTGCATCTCAAAAGATAATCTAAAGAGCTATTCTATCCCTCATAACTTTTAGCCACGAGTCTGGATTTCTCCTGGCCTTTGTACTTAAAGACAGCATAGGTTTTTTTTGTTTTTACATTTACAAGAATTGTTGGTCCAAACCTATCAGTGGTCCATGGACAAATGGTAGCCTGCAGAGCACTTTGTTATGGTGCACAGGGAGCTTGACGGACATAAGACACAGGGCATGTCTACACTACAAATTTACAATGGTGCAGCTGTGCCGCTGTTGCTCTTCTGGTGAACATGCTCCAAGCCAACAGGAGAGAGCACTCTATCAGCTTAACTCCATATCCACAAGAGGCGGCAGCTATGCTGGAGGAAGAAGCTCACCCGCTGACATAGTGCCGTCTACACTGGCACTTAGGTTGGTATAACTACATCTCTCAGGGGTGTGAATTATTGACACCCCTGAGCAACAGTTATATTGAAGTAATTTTTTAGCATAGACCAGGCCGCAGGCTTTCCTGCTAGTTTCCAGCTAAAGCACAGTAAGAGAAGTTAGAAATACATTAAGTACTTCCCAAATGTTATCTTTCCACATAATCATTTGCTGTAGCAGCCCTAGGACGCTCTTCTCAGGTCACCCAGCACCTAAGTTACTGTGTTACCTCTCTGCCTCAGCAAGGGAGAGGTTTGCTAGAGTTTAGACTGTATGTCAGGTTCCTGCCACACCAGTCTGTCTGCCTTATCAGCAAACTCCTTGAGACTGTACCAGTCTAAACCTTGCCTTGTCAGTAACACTCAGTGAACCCCAGTTCTAGAGTTGCCCAGAAATGTCTCTGCAGCATCTAGTTTCTCTCACAGGACATTCTCAGAAATTAGGCTCACTACCTCCAAAGAGACAGCACACACACCAGCTTGTTGGCCCGCCGTGGACATACTATCCTAAACACAGCACACAGATGGTTTATAGTAAAACTAAGAATACGTTTTTTAATAAAGAACAGAGATTTAAGTGATACTAAGCAGAGGTAACAAACAGAAAAAGGTAACAAACAAAACAAAATACACTTCCTAGTGTCTAATACTTAGCTTTAGCAAGCTACAATCTGTATCTAAATAGCTCTCTCACATCAAGGCAGCAGCATCTCCAGTCCTTCTGGTAGGAGGATCCAATGGTCACAGAATCAGAGGGTCCTGTCCCCTCTGTCCTTTAAGTGGCGACTAACATCTCTTTGTTCCCCTTATACATTTCCCAAAGTCCATTATCTTTGCCTCAAGATCCCTCTGCCACTTGACTTGATTGCTTTGTTTACCTTATATGTAAGTGTACCTTCATTATCTATGGCTTACGAAGCTTGACTCAGATAGGCAAATCTACATTCCTTGTTAATTAAGTCTGCCCCCAAAACATACTTTAGGAACATATTTCTAGCACACACAATAACTCTTTACACGCCACCCATACATAAATCGCACAGTTATATTTATGACCAGTGTGTCACCAGTTTTTATAGGATACCTTATATAATACATTTTTATAGTACAATAATATTGTACACAATCAGTTGGTTCCACAGATTGCATTCTTTAGTGATGCTTATTCTTTAGTGATTCTCTTGGGTATCTGGACCCTGTGTGTCCTAAGTCCACAGGGACATTATGTGATTAAAAACAGGAGTAGTAGTACAAATGGAAGATGTTTCAGAAGACACTCTTAGGATGAGGTCCACATTATGAAAAAGTTGGAAACCCTGTTTTAGACTGTGCTTTAAGGATACTTTGTAATTTTATTCTCTTTTCATTTTGAAGGTATGTTTAAAGTATTCTTTAACTACAGTATTCAGATCCAGTTCTCTTTACACCTCCCCAGATTTGTTTAAAAAAAATGCTTTTGTTTGAGACAGATCTCATGGAGTGGTGAAAATGTGTGTTTCCTTTTTGTTAGTACAGTGCAAACAAAATACACAAGCTACATTTTATACTTCCAACTGTTCAGACAGTAATCACTTGTGTCCTCATGCAAAAGTTGTACCACTGTAACTACACAGGTAGAATGGTAAAATGATACAACTCCCACCCTACACTGTAGATCCAATTATACTGGTATAGAAGTATTTAAACCAGTATAGCTTATTCCCCTTCCACACAGGAATAAGCTAACTGCATCCAGACTAGAGGTTGTACAAGCACAACTATCAGTTTAAAAAAAATAAAAATAAAGTTACACTCTTAAGTAAGTTATACCAGTACAAAATTTGCATGCAGACCAGGCTTGTTTTATATATTGAGAAACTAAGTATCTGAAGAACTCAAACAATTATGGAACTGGAATATTTCACAAAATAAACTAAGTGACAAAAAAAATTTTATAAGTAAGATCTTAAAGACATGGAGTCCTCTTTCAGGCCAGAGAGTGGCAAATTCTTATTTGACAAAAGTGTATTATTTGCTTTGCATGTGCATCAAGTGAAGAAGCATGTGATATCTTTATCCCACTAGAAAATGAGTTACTGGTAAGAGGCATCAGTGCTTCAAATCAAACAAATCTCCCCCAAATGGGTCCTCCAATTTCAGTAAACTATGAATTAGAGAAAATGTGAATAAATAAAAAGCTCTTGAATTTGAGCTAAAATAAAGGAAGCTGTTAACCTGATAGTTCTGCAGTAGCTTAACTATGCAGCATTACAGGCTAAAGACCTTGCCTACATTGGTAATCTGCCCCAAATCTAGCAACCGAATAGCCGGTCACCAACACAGCTACACTCGTTCACAAGATAAAATCAGCATGGAAGTTCCATTGATGCTAGTCAGACTACTAGCAGAGTTTCTGCACAGATCACAGCTTCCTCATCTGCACTTGGGGTCTGCACCAGGGCAGTTACATTGGTGTCTTGACACTGACTACTAGAACTAGGGTAAATTTCTGATATAAGAAGGCCTACAGCATAGGTTTTCTTCTTAAAAAGCCTTCAGTCTGCAACAGTCATGATCAGTGAAACTTGATTGGTGGGACAAAGTTCTAAATAAACACTATTATGTACAGTATCACTTAAATTAATTTCAATTAAGCTTATTGAAATATTGCAACTCAATTTCAAATAATTGCTTCTACTAAACCTTGACTATTTGGACAGCATGATCCTGGAGAGGTGAAATATTGTGTGGGATCTAACCCAAGTTTACAACTCTTCATTTCCATTAAGAAGCCTATCTCAAACAAGTAAGTGGATTGGTGGGTTAAAACAGACATTTAAAATAAATATTCCTTGAACAGTTTATTTAAATTAAATGAAAGTATTCCTCCAGTTACCAAATCTCTTGAGGATATGTCAGTAATGATACAAGCCTGGGATTTTTGTACAACAGTTTACTTTCCGAATGAAACTTTCTTTAGCCATCTATCAAGCAGCTGAACAATAAGCAGACAGAATTCCACTATTGATTTTTGGACATAACTCAACTTTGGTTGCTATCTACATAGAGAAGGATGCTCCATAATGGAAATGGATTTCACTCTTATGTAATTTCTGTTAAATGCTCTACTTAAGATCTGGTGCAGCAGCAAGCCAGCCAATTCGCAACCCCTATTCTGGTCTATTTAGAAGTTCACATGTAATGATCTTGAAGCACTGGGGGGAAAAAATCCTGCATTCATATGGAATATGGTCTTCAAACCAAACATGCCCACTGTGGATAGATTTTTGAACATGGCATCCCATGTTACCACCAACACTAGTGCAAATGTCCAGGGTAAAGTGCCAAAAAGTCCTTTATCTGGTGATGAATTTTAATAGGGAAAGCTAATTTTTGTTAGGAAAGAACATCAGTTACTTTTCTAGCATGTTTAAAATATTGGCTCACAGTTAACTATCCAACAACAACAAAAATCCATTTGTGGATAATGCCTCTGTTCTTGTAACAGTTCCACACAATATTGCAGTTATATCTGCATAGCTTTTCTGCAAACTCTACCTAAGGTGGCATATGGCACCAGGGTCTACTGCGGAGGAAACACTAGTAAAGAGATTTTGGGATGGATGGGATTACAGATGCAGACTAGGAGAATAAAATAAAAATCACCATTTAGGTCCCTACTGTGATGGTTAAGAAGAAGTCATAGAACTAAACTGTCTTCCTCCTACAATTTGAGCTTCTTTTCTGATGGGCAGGACTCTAGTAAGGACAGACTTACCCACCCACAGAAAACCAGATATTCAGCCCCAGAGAGTGAACTATGGCGTGTTACAATCGTTAATTGCCCTATTATCCACAGTGGAAATGAGACGCATACAATAAATGCACAACCCAAACCACCTCACTGAGCAAGATCAGGGTAGAATGGAGAATTCAGTGACGATCCTCTCTTCCTCCAACTTCCCAAGCCAGCGGAAATGAATATCCAAATAAAGAGCAGTATTTTTGACCTCTCTCCAAAATGGAAAGGAGAAACGGAACACTTAACTACTTCCAATGGACTTTTCTTCTGCAGATCTCAAGGGACATTCTCACAGTAAATGAGCATTAGCCCTGTTCTACAGATAAACAAATCACTGAATGTCTCTCTCAAATTCCCTGGTCATAGTAAAACTAGTTAGCACTGCAGAGAACAAAACCCAGGTCTCCTAACTCAGTCTGGTGAGTTAGGAGAACATACCAATAATCTGTTGAGTACTGGAACATATCACTTACTACTAACAGGAGTAATAGTTAAAACAGTAGGTAAAATAATTAAAACAGTTAATATAGCCCAGTGAACAATCTAGAGGCCTCCTGTGAAAAAAACCCCTCCTTGCTACCTGTATTTCCTTGCTTCCCTATAATTCAGGCAGTGAATGACTGGTGAGAATATAAGAACAGCCACACTGTGTCAGTATCCTGTCTTCTGACTGTGGCCAGTGCAGATGCTTCAGAGGGAATGAGCAGCACAGGGCAATTACAAGTGATCCACGCCCTGTTGTCCAGTCCCAGCTTCTGGCAGTTGGAGGTGTAGGGACATATGCCCTGTGTTGCATTCATGACCATCTTGGCTAATAGCCATAAGCTTATCTAATGCTTTTTTGAACTCATTTATACTTCTGGCCTTCATAACATCCCCCAGCCACAAATTCCACAGGTTGACTGTGTGTTGTGTGAAGAAGTACTTCCTTTTGTTTATTTTAAACCTGAGGCCTATTAATTTAATCAGGTGAGTCCTGGCTCTTGCTGTTTACCCATTCACATAACACAACACTTCCCTATTCACCTTCTCCACACCGTTCATGATTTTATAGACCTCTATCATATCCCCCCTTAGCTGCCTCTTTTCTAAGATGAGCAGATCCAGTCTTTTTAGTCTATCCTCATATGGAAGCTGTTCAATACACCTAATCATTTTTATTGCCCTTCTCTATACTTTTTCCAGTTCTAAGATATCTTTTCTGAGATGGGGTAACCAGAACTGCAAGCAGTAATCAAGGTGTGGGTGTACCATGGATTTATATAGTGACATTATGATATTTTCTGTTTTATTATCTATTCCTTTCCTAATGATTCTTAACGTTGTTACCTTTTTTGACTGCTGCTGCACATTTAGCAGATGTTTTCAACGAACTATTCTCAATGATTCTGAAATCTCTTTCTTGAGTGGTAATAGCTAACTTAGACCCCATCATTTTGTATGTATGGTTGGGATTAGGTTTTCCAGTGTGCATTACTTTGCATTTATCTACACTGAATTTCATATACCATTCAGTTGCCCAGTCACCCCCAATGGCCAGTTCACCTGCCACCCATGTTTTTACTCCACTTTTTTGGAATAAGTGGAAGAACACAGGAATGCTCAATATGAGAATCTCATGCTGAGAACAATAGCACACTGATACCACAGAGCAAAGCCAATAATTAAACAAGGAAAGAGTACAATTATCCAAATGGGTTGCAGTATGGAAAGATACAGAGCCGTGCAGTCAGAAAAGTATCAAAGACCATTCTTGTCTTTTCACTTCAGTTATTAGAAGAAAGGAGTCGCTGCTTGCTGTGTACAATTTTGTAAATGTTTCCAAAAAACACTAAGAAATTTGAAGTAATAAAATGCTTTTTGCTTAAAACCAGAAATATTGTGCCAGCAAGCCAGGCGTATACCACAGGATAAGAAACGATGGCAGGTGGAAATACTGCCAACTCCAAGTGTTCAAACATCATGCCCCAGACCCTCAAAAATCATGAGATTTTTTGAAGAAGTTATAAATTGGCATTCTATTACATTTGCCTTCTAGTTTTTGAGCCTTCAAGGTTCACATTTCCAATCTTTTCTTTGCAATCATATGTGCTAGAATTTTTTTTTTAAATGAAAGCTAAAATTCTCAGATACTAAAAAGACTTCAGGGGCCGGGCAAACACTAAATATCACAAGTTTTGTGATAAAACCATGAGTTGGCAACACTGTTCATATTTTCATGTCAAGGTGTGCTAATTCATTCTGAGAGCTTCTTAAAAAAAAAGTCACATCAGAGATTTCAGCAGGTGACTAATTTTAAGAGACCATAAAATTGAAGAGCTGTGATATAGCTCAAAACAGAGAAGTGAGACATCATGACCACTAGGAAGACTGGTGCGCACATAGGAAGTATACAAGTTCATCTGAAATCTTTAAAAATTAAGTGTAACATTGTAAAATGAAGCGATCCACTCATGTCACTAGTACTTTGACTACTAGGTCCCTAAAGAAAATCACACTGTATAATTCCTTGACAGTACACAAGGCAGTGTGTGGTCTGGCAGGTGCTTCCCACTTCCCAGCCTGGTTCAGCCTACTCTGAAAGACAGTCAAATCCAACTGGCTGTACTACTGTGGCATTTCCTTAACTTAGCTGGATGACATTCCTGAAAATCCACTTAAATTCTACAAAGCAAATATCAGCATTTCCACCTACCTCTGCTACTCAAGTGGCATGTATTACCCTCACCTTTAGTCAGCAGCGACAGAACTAGCTTGCCAGATCCCTATAGCAAGACTGCATTTTTATTTATTTATGCTAACCTTTGTACAATGGGATCTCCCATATTGAAAAAAGCATGTTTTCTCCAAAGAGATTGAAAACATCTTTAAAAAGGCATAACTTTGATTAATCCAAAATAAACAGACTATGCACTCTAAATCTAGTTTTTCTCCATTTACATCTTTCAATATAAGATACCCCAATTCACCCAAAGGAGTTTAAATTCAGTTTGTCTGTTCTGAATTTCAGTGTAAGCTGAAAGGTTTGTTTTCCCTCACTGCCATATCACCCCATCCACCAATAGTTGTTGCTAAAACTATACTTTAGCAATTTAAAATACAGACTCAAATAGATGAGAGTAGGAACAGATTCAGAAAGTTTTATGAGCAGTTATTTTTCCAACGCATTGTCATGTTAGCTTTAAAATAATATTGTCATAAGACAAGGTGATGCAACAACAATCTTCAGGGCATTTTAGCATATACATTGAGATCCAGATCAAAGTTTGCATCTCATTTACAGCTGAGAAGAATTCTGTATTTTCTATTTGTAAATTAGCTAATGTAGTGCAAAAGGTTAAAGTTTACACGACTTTATTACACCAAACATATTAAATGCTTACTGAGCAAATGAGACAAGCTTTATATTGCTATCAAATATCAGAGGAGTAGCTGTGTTTGTTTTTGTGGATACAGACTATGAGGAGTCCAGTGGCACCTTAAAGACCAACAGATTTATTTGGGCATAAGCTTTTGTGGGTAAAAAACCCACCCACGAAAGCTTATGCCCAAATAAATCTATTAGTCTTTAAGGTGCCACCGGACTCCTCGTTGTTTTTATATTGCTATGTTTGTTGGTTAGCCTGAAGGCTAGAGGCCATAACGTCACAACCAATTCAATCACAAAATATCCCTCTCAAGTCACTTGCTCTTAATTTAATTTCAATAACTGCCACTGGAATTATGAATCCTCCTGCAAGAGTAGCACAGTCCACCAGCAGGGAATTCATAAGGCAGGCCAGTAAAGAGAGCTGCTCACGTCCACCTAGGTTCCTATGCAGTTCCCAGCACCCTGATACCCAAGCATGCCACCATTATTCTCCATAATTTACTTGAATAGCAACATTTCATCAGAGGATATGCTGGTAAATAATCAATCATTCATAATCATTAGTAGGAAAGTAATGCATGTTACAGGCTAGCAGAAAGTATATTATAGCCACAGTTGCTAGTATTAAAAGGCATAAAACAAAAGACCTACTCACCAGTTTGAGACTATGGCTTTAAGAAATTTCAGATCAATTTAATTTTAGAAATACTAGGATTGCCAAACACCAGTTTATTAGTCAACAAAAACTGTGTTTATTTGACAAGAACAACGCAAGTTCCCCTCCCCACTCTTTACGTAGACCAATATGACACGATTAACTTGTTAAGCCAATCCTTTAAACATGTCAAGTCTCACAGAGAGCTTCAGGTTTTTAACTTCTCAGAAGTTTTTCTTTAAGTGTTTGTTTTCCTCAAAACAATTAATTAGCAAGTTAAAGTTTGGCCCTGCAGTGAAATAGTTAACATTAGACTGCATTGATATGCACTTCTCTGATCCATTACATTTCTCACAAGCTGCACTACAATGAGCTGAGTACCAAGTATCAACTGTAATATGATATAAGAGTTTATGGGGAAAATAACTGCACATACCAATTGTACACATTTAATAAGAGTTTGTTTCCCTTAAAATATTCTATAAACATGATTAAGACACACCCCTCTCTCTCTCACGCATTTTAAATATGCTCCCCCTCCCTCTACACACCTCTTTTCCAAAAACCAACCCCTTTACAAAAAAAAAACCAAAAAAAAAAAACCAGCAGCCCACTGCAGCAAAAAGAGGCTTGAAAAACAACTTTGATTGGCACTTGGCCTGACCCACAGAGGAAGAAAAACAGTTTTTGGACAAAGAGCGCAAATATTTGAGCTCGCTGACTTACATGCTTTCTTAATATTTACAGGAACGAACCTGGTGCAAAATGTATTTAGAGAGCTCGACGAGAAAAAAAAAATCGCATTTTTCTCAGTCTTCCAGTCCTGATGCATTTGCACAGCTCAGCAATTTTAATTCATTTGCACTGGACAAACAAAAAGCACCTTAACTAATGTTCCCAATTAATCAGCTGTTGAGAGGAGGTAGTAAAGGATTAGAATACAGTATTCGCAAAGGACATTCTGGTCAGGGGACCTGTTAATAATCAGCTGATTTTTTTTTCAAAAGCTTTACATTTCAGAGAAGCAGTCTGAAAATAAGGTTTTCTATAAATTGTAGTGATACATTTATTTTTACTAAGTGATATGTGGATAAACTTTCTAACCCCCACTCTACGAGAATAAACCAGAGCCAGTGTTTCTGATGATCCATCCCAGTAAACACTTTTGCTGAAAAACATACATACACACACCCAATACAAATCCCCACGTATATTTTATTTCTCAGGCAGAATCGCTAATAGGAGAAAGGCACTAAAAGGGGTGGGGGAGTGCGAACCACGAGAAACTAAGAACCCCACTAATGTGAGATGTGCGTTCACCGGGTAACAGGGACATCAATGGGCCGGGGAACATCTCTCACACCGGGGAGAAGCAGATGCAGAGATCAGTGAAAGCAGAACAGAGGGACCTTCGCCAGAGGGCCAGTGTCGGGTGGGAAGGACGATCTGCCCATCCCCTCTTCTCTACCATGCTGGGGCTGGCACCCTCCCCCCCCCCATCCTGGGACTATGGCCCGTTCTCCTCATACTCACCCACCTGCCACCCCCAGATCCTCCCGTGCTCCCTCTTCTCCCCCTCGCCTTGCTAAAGTGCCTGGCTACCTCGCTCTTTCCCCTCAGATCTACTGTTACCCTTCTCTCCGCCTCCCGTGCGCTGAGGGCCAGCTCCTTCGCCCCCGGCGCCTGGGTCCCGTCTCCACCGCCGTCCCCCTGGCACCCCCCGAGTCCCAGTAGCCCGACTCGCACCCACACCTCTTCGGGTCCCGCCTCCTCGAGCCCGCTCCGGCACCGACCCCACCGGGTCGCAGCCCCCCCCAGCGGCCCGGCCTCCCCCCGCCCCCCCTCGCATTCCCAACGGCTCCGCATCCCGGCTCCACCGCCGTCCCCGCTAGGTCCCGGCCCCGTCACGCCAGCAGCGCCCCGGCCCCCCGGGTACCTGTCTCAGCACTTTCCGGCAGTTGCTGCAGACCCGGTACTCGCTGGCGGAGGCGGCGCTGCCGATGGAGCCGGCGCTGCCCCGGTTCATGCTGCCCCGACGCTCCGCTCAGCTCCTCATGGGACGGGGAGCGGGTACGCCCGGCCCGGAGGTCGGAGGAGCTGGCGGGGCTGGTTGCGCTCTGCTCACTGACCCGCTCCTCCGGCCGTCCCCATCCTCCAGCAGCTTCCCCGTACGCCGCTCCCGGGCAGCCCCTTCCCCCCGCGCACATCCCTCAGCCCTCCGCCAATCACCGCGCTCCGGACACGCCCACTCTCCCTACTAGCAACCAATAGACAAGCTCGCACGACGCTGACCAATTGCCAGAACGCTCGCCGGCTCCCGTCTCCGGGCAGCCTCAAGCCAGGGGCGGGGGAAAGGGCGGGGCCGCAGCACAAGGGGGTGGGGCAGGCTCCTATCTCCGGGCGGTCTTTGGGCCGGGGACTAGGGCCAAAGCACGAGGGCGTGGCTTCTTCCAGCCAATAGAGGGCGACGGGCGAGGATATGCAGATGAGGCAAAGGAGCCCACGCTTACTAGGTGTCAGTCACACACAGCCCTTTAAACTCCGGCTGCTGGTGGGATGTGGGCTGACTCAAGGAAGAGCCTGGAATATGAAAGAGAGGGAAGAAGGATCGGGAGAGGGGGAGCTGAAAGGAGGAGGGGAAAGGGAGAAGAGAGGAGGGAGAAGAGAGGAGGAGAAAGGCCAAGAGAAAAAAAAAAAGGAGACTATAGTGCTCATAAACACCCCAGATAGCAACCACCATTTCCTCATGCAGAAAGGGGGAGGGGGAATCTGAGCCTTGCGCCATGCCTGAAAAGCTAGCAAATTCTGAGGCTGTCGGACCCATGGAGGAAGCCAATCCTAGCGTCATGCATGGCTGTTTACTCCAATTAGGGGTCTTTTAACTCAAGCAGGCCAACTGATCTCAACTGCTGTCATTGGGAAGGGAAAGAGGAGCTGCGCCTCATAGCCACGACCCAAATCTTATACAGTGCAGGTCAACAGATGAGAGTCAAAACTTTGAACTGTACCCCAAACTTAATAGGAAGTAAACACAATTGTGCAGCAGAAGCAGTGTGATATGCTCTACCACCAAGCAGACACATAGTAGTTCTGCCCTGGCTGGAGCTTCAGAGTGGCCCTCTGGTGCAGAGCGCATTGCAGTAATCCAATCTAGAATTTAAAAAGTCATAAAATAAAGTACCATGGCAAGCTTCAAATCCCGGAAGTCTGGTCATAGCTGCAACCAGACAAATTGCTTTTGGCCTCCAAATTTCCTGGTTTGCAGGAGCAAACAAGGGTACAAAAGCACCCCCCCCCACTGTAAATCTCTTGGGCAGAGTAGACACAAACCCCTTCTTTGAGGAGACTACAAACATCAGATTCTTCCCCAGTTCATTAGCATCAACTCCATCTTATTTGGATTATTGTCCATTTCCTCCCCAATGTGCATTAATCAGTTATTTAACAAGAGAGATACAGCATTATTGCCTCCTTCATCCCAAAGGTGTACAGATCAGATTGCTTATCTGGAGAAAAAATTGCTTTCTGGAAAAAAAATCCTGCTTTGAGGCAGTTTCTTGCACACGTAGAAACAAGACTGCTGTGCTGCCAGGCAGGATGAGATTAGATATTTGCTTTAGGGGAAGTTGGGACTTGGGAATGTTTGGAGAGTGTGTGTGTTGCCTCAGGTTGGGAGGATTGTTAAAAAATGATGAGTCAGGTTTTCTAGCCTCCATGCTAATGCACAGAGAGACAAGGGCTATAATTGGGACAAAGACAAATATCATTTACGGGGCAGGGTGGGTGGGATGTAGCTCCCCTTTTTCTGATAATAGTGGTGCACATTTTTTATACCACAGGTCACTATAATTTCCCCCATTTATAGGCTATCATAACTTTAGATTTTAGGTTCTAAGCACTTATGCATGTGCATTAAACATGTTGGTAGTCCTGGTGACTTCAATACAGTTCTGGAAATTAATGATAGGAAAGTATATGATCTCTACTCTGAAAAATAATACTATAAAGTCATTTGATCTATCTGTGACAGAAACCTAGCACTCTAATATTATAGCCCTCTGAAATCCCTAAGATAGGTTTTACTATTTTGTTATGTACATTGTTTTAACGTTTTATCTTGTCAAAGTAATTTTAAATTGGCTGTAAAAGAGTTATGATCTGGTTCCTATACTTTTATCTTTGATAGTATCATTTGTTTTTGCAAAGTTAAGCAACATAACATTTAGCTAACTGATTTGCATAAAGGGACACTGCCAAACAGTTTATGTCTCCAGAGGAGATTAAATAAACACAAGGTCTGACTATCTTTAAAAAATACTGAAAAACTTCACAATTTGACAAAACGTTTCTACCATAACCAGAACATCATTCCACTCCCATCATTGCCCTTGTCCTCCCTCCTGAAAAAGCACAAATACTTTATGCTAAACATACCTGAGATAAAAAAGGCCTCAATCCTGTAACCATTTCCACACGGGCAGACCCTGCCAGCCAGCCAGAGTCCCTTTGGCTTCAATGGGATTCAGTGCAAGTGCATGGGTTCACCTCCATGTATCAATTTGCATAATCAGGGCCTAAATGTGTTATTCGTGCTTATTAGGCAATTATTGACATAATAGATACAAATTGAGACATATAAAAACATATCTGGGGTTTTCCACATCACTCGAAGAATTCTTTTTTGCACTAACACAAAATCTAACCATAAATGAAAATGTTATAGTAAAGTATTATTTTATGATTAATTATCTTTATTGGACTCCAAAAAGCCAAAAATGCCAACCAAACAAACATTGAACCAAAAACCTATGCCAGAAATAAACAATTGTGGGCTATGTAATGCAGAAAACAGTATCTTATTACATATGCTGTAGAACTGTGTAAAACTACCGAAGCATCGCAGTGATTTCTGAAATGATATAACAAACAGTGAATGGATTGTTAGATTATAATGAAAATTTTCTACTGAATCATGAGAAAATTTTCTACTGAATCTCTTGGGTATCTCTTCTGAAGATGACTGCTTCTGCTCACAAACAGAAATTCCCACATATTCTTTTTCTTGGATAATTTTATGAAGCATGGTAATGGAAATCAGCAGGGGTGTGCACAACGGGGGACAAGCTGGGGCCTGGGCCCCCCCAGTAATCATCAGGGGCACAGAACTCCTCCAGCCCCGGGGCCGAGATGGCAGGGAGAGCGAGCTCCTCTGGGCCCTGGGGCTGCAGGGAGGAGAGTGAACTCCTGCTGGAGCGGGGGGGGGGGGGCAGGGGGAGGGAGAAGAGAGGGAAAAGCGAGCTCTTGCCGGAGGGGGGGCCACACAGAATGTGCCCCCCCAAAAGGGGTCAAAGTTAAATTTTTGCAGATGCCCCTCAGGAAAGCCCTTGATGGGACATGAATGGATTTCTCATCCTGTGCCACCACTGGGGCTACTGGTTTATAGAGTAAGAACAGAAAAACTTTTCAAAAAATGAAATAATTGACCAAATACCATGGGATGAAATAGATTATATCTTTCATTGTAGCCCCAATCCTGCAAAAATGTACGCATGTGTTTAGCTTGAAGCCATGTGACTTCAATGTCTTGCACACGTGCTTAATTTTAAGTGTGTGACCAGTTCCACCGATCTCAAGTGAAGCATTTGCAGAATTGGGGCCTTTATAAAAACTGACTTTCTGCTAAATGTTTTCCCACCCAACTTTAATCCTGATATAGGGGTGAGAGTGTAGTTCAGTTTGCAAATTCCTTCAGTTCTTCATCCTTCTGCTGAGACTGCCTACAAAGGAAGCCATTTAGCGCCATATGTACTGGGGTGTTTTTGTGATATAGATACTTGTCAAATAGAAATTGGAATGAGACCATCAAATTGATTTCACAGATTATTGAACAGCTATAAAAGGACTGCATTTTTGGTCTCTCCTAATCTGGTTTACATAGATTTTATAATCAATGGTCACAATTTTTGCACAAAATTTTAACAGTGGAAGTGATTAACCACTAGAACAAACTACCAACAGAAGCGGTAGATTCTCCATCTCTTGAAGTCTTTAGATCAAGACTGGATGCCTTGCTGGAAGATACGCTTTCATCAAATATAAATTATTGGGCTCACTACAGGAGTAACTGGATGAAATTATATGGCCTGTTATATAGGAGGTCAGACTAGATGATCTAATGGTCCCTTCTGACCTCAAAAGTCTATGAATCATACATTAACACTGCATTAAACATGGTTAAAGTTGGAACAGATTGCAAAAGCAAGCAAATACAGTTAAGAGGAGAAATATACATAGTTTCTCCAGAGCACACCAAGAAATCCAGCATGGCACCTTGTGACCATAGGTGCTATGTGACAGGGTCTACCTGGGCTTTACGGCTCCCTGCAGGAGATCCCACAGTCCTACTACATCCCACACCAGGAAAGGACCAGCAAAGTTGGCTCCTCCAAGCCTGCCTAGAGAAGCCTCACGGAAGAGCCAATCAGAGCCCAGCAGGTTCCCATAAAAGGAGGGGTAGGGGCTAGCAGCTTAGCTGAAGGTTAGGACTGGGGGAGTGAGGAAGGGTGCTCTTCTCTGGCCAAAGGAGCTTGATAATTAGTTAGGTGTTATTGCTGACTGAATTTACCTAGTGGGGATTATAGAGAGAGAAGAACCTGAGATAGGGATGGAGATAAAAGGGCCTGGTTGGAAGAGGTTTAGGGAAAGTGAAACAAAGGATTGAGTTAAGCGGTATGTGGCTGCTGTGTTTAGTGTCTCTGGGTTGGAACCTGGAGTAGTGGGTGAGCGTGTTTCCCATACTGGCTACAAGTAAAGCACTGTAAAACCCATGAAGGGGACAGGACTGAATTGGGAACCCAAACAAAGAACTGTATTTAAAGGGGCCTGAGCCAGGACTGATGGCCACAGAAGGTTGGCCTGCAGAGGGTGCTGGGGTGAGAAAAGGACTGCACTACCACACCTAGCTGCTAGAGGTACTTGAGGTAAGTTCCCGTTACATGATGAAGGACCTATAGTGCTGCCTTTGTGATTTGTACATTTGTTGGTGCATTGCTTTATTTTAAATTCATCATGGGAGAAAAGATGGCAGTTAATATTTGTGCTCTGAATAATATTACATAAATGTTTTAAATTACAAAATGAAACTTTCTGACTTTATAATTACATATCCTAATTTACAAAATTATGGTAGAGATAATTACATGAGACAGTGAGAGCTAATAGATTGTGAAATAGTCTCTCCAGGGAAAGGTGCAAGCTTCTTTTTCTGAGGCATTTAAATCAGGACTAGATAAGGCACTAAAAAGTATGTATGTCATAGGAAACAATTATGCACTGGCCCATGAGATGGATTAGATGACCTAATAAGTCTCTTCCATCTCTAATTTCTCATGACTGTGTAATTCTCTAAAACATTAAATCACTTTCTAGCCATGAAATGTATTTTTCCTCTGTCCCTCTCTATATTTTCTGTGGTTTGCATTATAACTTGCTAAGTATTCTAACTTATTTACCTTGCTCTACAGCTTTAAGACCATAGCAACCAACCCTGTAAAACAATAAATAGGGACGTTTGGAGAGCAAATAGGGTCATGCTAGTTCTCTTTGGAAATGTTTTAGCCTAAGAAGTTTAAGGAGTGACAGTGGGGGTGCAGGAAAGGCCAATATATTGGCCTAAAAGTAAGGACTGTTAGCATGTAGCTGCCCCTCACTCCTACATGAATGACAAATAATTATTTGTAATGTATTTGCATCACTGTTGAGGCCACTCTGGCTTCTGGTTAGAGACAGGGTCTAAGCAATCAGCGAGGAGTGAAGTCAGGGCGTAGGAGTGGCAGTTCAGGCTGGAGACTGGGGGCCAAAATTCTGTTTACATGGGTAAATATGGAGTGACTGCATTGATTCCTATGGAGTCTCTGGATTTGCACTGTGAATGAGAGCAGAATTTGGCCCAATGTTCTGAAAGAGGGGGTTAAAAGAAGGGTGAGATAGGGCTGGAGACAGAATGTTCAGGGGCGGGGGTAACAGAAGCTACTGAAGGAGGACACAGAGGGAAACTGGACCAGTGTCATCTTGAAAGACTAGGATGAAAGTAATAGTTGGGAGATGGAAAGGGGGAAGTGCCATACAATAGTAGCCATCAGCTTCTAGGCAGGTTCTCATGTCTTATCACAGATGGCTTTAAGATGCCAGATTCACAAAGATTTTGAACAGCGCCAGCACCCCTCTTTCCCCAGTGGTGCATGTACTCTAAATCAGAAAGTAAACAAATGACTTCTTGCCTCCATAGCACTCCCAATGGGAGTTAGGTGCCTAAATACCAGCGAGGAGCTGGGTCTATGAGCCTACATGTGCATTCAAAAGCATTCATGTTGAGGGCTGAATTCTGTGCTGAGCACCCTGAACTGCCACTGAAGTGCATGGTGCTCAGCTTTTGCAGGATGTGGCCCAATGTAAGGATATTAGCAAACCTACAATTTGATTTCGTTTTGTGGTCATGTAAAAAGTCAAAACCACCCAGTCAATAGGTGGAGAGGGAGATTGCACAAATACAGCACAGATTCCCACCAACAACATTCCAAAATTAATGCATGTGTCATGGTTACAGCTGGGGTAAGCTGCATCTTCCTTTCCCTAGAGATATCAGGCTTCTGCCTACTCCTGTCCCAGAGTCCCATGATTCTCCTATTCAGACAGGTCCCTGGGCTGCAGCACCCATCTTTACCAATTGTGATTACTCAGCAGGTCTGACTGGGTTTGGCACCTGCAAGAGATGTCTCTTCAGGAGCTGTGACTAGTAGGTACATGCAGTGACTCAGAACAGCTTCTTCAAAACAAAGGTTTTGCTCTATTACTATAGCTAATCAGGCAAAAGGGAACCTGTCTGTTCTCTTCTTGCAAATGAAACATTCTGTAGCATACCACCACATTCAGGATGGTTCTGATCAGTGCAGTAAGCCTGCTGTGTTCATGTAGAAGTTATGATGTCTATTATTTTCACAACCAATAGAATACTCAGCAGCTTTCAGGATCTGGCCCATAATTAAGGTCTGGTTCCCATTGAAGGGAATGACATTTTATTCCAAGATTTTAGCAAAACTATACTGGAAGATTATGCTGAATTATGGGGCAGTTTTAGTCTTTGTTTCAAGTGAAGAAAAATTGCAATGCAGAAAGGTTTGCATCTGTTGTGCCCTTGCCTGTATTTTGGCTTACAGATGTTTCTATTTCATTATTTCCCTGATCTTTATATCATGGAAAGACAGAAGTGTCAATTTTCTCAAAAGGTGACACCATTTAAAGAGACAAGATCAGGAGAGTAATTGAGGGGAGTGAATGCAAATGTGTCAGAGTTGGGGAGGCTTAGAATATCAGGGTTGGAAGGGATCCCTAGTCCAACCCCCTGCTCAAAGCAGGACCAATCCCCAGACATTTACCTCAGTTCCCTATATGGCCCCCTTAAGGATTATCTCATTTGCAGGGAGCCTTTGTCTTTTTATTGAACACTATTGGGGTACCAGGAATGTTCCTGGATGTGAGAGGGCCCAAAATCTGAAACTCAAACACTAAAAAAAAAACCAGCTTCCAAGGCAGCAGAAAAAGAATGACTGATCTAACCAGAAATGGAATGTGTCTAGCTGACTAGTCTTACATTTCTGTTCCCCCCTCCCTCTTTTGTGAAGCCAGCCAGTACCTTTTATGATACACAAAAATACAGACTGGGGTAGAGCCATTGGCACGATTATATAGGAGAAAAGGAGCAGCAACTTTTCCTTCCCACATCTAACGTCAGCAAAATCAATTCCCGCCCCTCCCATCTCCTTTTAATTTGTGTATTCGTTTAGCTATAGGACCTTCACAAATCCCCTCTGAAAGCTCTCTGAACAGTTTCACTTCATAGAGTAGTGCTGCCTCTGCAGAGGGATAGGACTCTTTATAGGCAAGGCAAGGGGGGAGGAATTCAGTCTGCAAAGAGAACGGTGGGTACAAATTCTCCTCAATTCCACCAGAGCAGAGGCAGAATGGTATGGTCCAGTTTTCTGGGACTTGAGACCTAGGTTAAATTTCCTACTGTACCACAGCCTATCTCGGACAAGTCACTTAGCCTTGTTGTGCCTTAGTTTCCCATCTTTAAAATGGAGTAATAGTACAGCCCTAAAATTCTGCCTCATAGGGGTGTTGTGAAGATAAATATACTAAAGACTGAGAGATGCTCAGATACTATAGTAATAGAGGCCACAGAAGTACCTAAGACAGAAGTCATTAGGATTGCACTGATATAACTGAAAGGATAATTTGGCCCATGGTATTTTGCAGTGGGTTCTGGGATAGTTCTGGAAGCAATTAGTGTATTGTATTGGCTAAGAGTCTGATTCTGCCACCCTTAGTCCTGTTAAGTTGTATGTTCTATCAGTTGCCTCATTGAAATTTAGAGGTAGAATCAAGTCCAAAATGGGCACAATTAAATTGTTACTCATTAGCATTTGAATTGATAGTTGTGAGGATATTGGGTAGCAGAGGCACTAATGTGGATGTGTTAAACCCATACCAGCTCACTGGTATAAGTATGCAATGAGCTGAGATGTTACATAAAAGCACTGTATTTCAACAGTAAAGTCATGTCTCAAGAATTTTATTTATCCTTGTTTCTAGTATAATGTCCTTCTACAGGGAGAAATAATATGGCATTTTTAGCCATGCTGAATAACTCTTGAACTTTAACTTTCTTTAACTGTGGTTTATGAATCACTGGAAATAGTGGATTTTCTTATAAACAGACTAAAGATCAACTTACATTTTTGTATTATTTGGCTCCATCACTTAAACACAATGGGCCAAATTCTTTCCTGGCAAAATTCCACTCCCAATATTCTTATTTTACAAACCCTGGGCCAGAATTCTGGTCTCAAGCCTGTCAGTGTAAATCCAGGGTAACTCCACTAATCAGTGGAGACACTGGTATAAATGCTGTGTGAAACAGTGAGTAGAACCTAGCCCTCTATTTAAATACCACTTTGAGCAAATTAGGAAAAAACAGCATTGAATGTAGATAAACTATTACTTGTGCTGATGAAAGATTAGATAGTTCACACTTGGCTTAATTTTTTTTATTTCAATGTGTTGTCAGAAAAAAATCTGGCTGAAATAAGGAAGAGAAATTAAACTTATTTCTTCTAAAAGGTGCTGCAACTCACTGTCTGTATATAAATGTTGAATTTCATGGAGAGTTCGTGGTAAACAAGCTTGGAGTCACTTTGCTCTATGTAATCTGTGTTTACACAAAGGCAATTCATGTGCATGTTCTTGTTGGGCAAAGAACTTGTTTTTCTTAATCCGTTTATGAAAACTGAATTGCTCCAGTGTAGGATATTATTACCTTCAAATAAAAGCAGGCAGTTGTGATACCATACAAGCAATATATCAGCCAAAAACACTGGAGACAGAGGGCCACTAAGTCTGCCACGGGACAATGGCATCATTTTGTAAGAGCAGTGAAGGTTCTGTTGCTTTGAGCTAGTGACACTTCTCAGTTAGCTAATGGGCAAAGCATTTTTTCTAGAAACTGAGGATCTTTCTAACCTCTTCAGTGACTTCCCCTCATGATAAAATATGGTATGTATACACTTACTTAATCAGAGAAATGGGACATAGGCATTGAGTCCAGACCTTGTTGAGATATAAACCCTATATTTACAAGCTATGTCTGCAACATAATTAAACGACTTCTGTTTCAAAGCCAGGGGAGGGAGAAAAACTGTTTGTCATTCTCACTAATGACTGGTGAAAGTGCCACCTAATTTCATCTGTTTTGAGCTTGCATGTGCACTGCTACAGGATGATCACTTACATTAAACACTCAGAGTTACAGGGAGCACAAGTGAACCAGCCACATGTTTGGAGAAACTACAACTTTAATCTTCACTGATTTGGTATAGCATACACTTGAACTGAAAACAACTCGATCAAATAACAGCCTTCTAATGAAAAAACAGAAATGTTGATTCTAAACCATGTTTATGCTTTGCTCACTAAGACAATGGAGGCAGAAATTAAACACCTGGATTGCTGGAGGGGATGCTGGAGCACAGTTACCAAGGAATCCATTATTGGTGGATATAATGCCAGCAACTAAACTCATCCGTTCTAAACATTTAATCTTTTTCCAAAGTCCACTGAAGCCAATTAGTCTTTCCATTGACTCTAGTAGGCTTTGGATCAGACCTAGAGCAGGGGACTGAGTGGGACATCTGAGTTCTGGGTTCTGCCACAAACTTCTTGGGTGACCTTGTGCAAGTTGCTTAACATCTACAGGACTGATTCTCTACTGCTTGCATCTTGTTTAAAACCATGCAAACCAAAGTTTAAAACCATGCAAAGTCATGTTTAAAACCATGCAAAGTCATTAAAACCATGCAAAGAAAGTGTAAGATACTAACAAATCAGAATTCTCCAGTCACAGAAATGGTAACATTTTGCTCTTTGCTCTTTTTGCACTTTGCATGCATGTAAAGGATTACACAAAGCACATGGCACTGGAGAATCAGACTATCTGCCTCCCATTATCCTCCTGCAGGATTTGAGCCTTTTTTTGCAAAGTGCTTTTGAAATTGTCTGCCGAAAGGTGTTAACAGTGTGAAAATAAGCCACAAAAGAGCAGCTTACTCCTTGAGGCACCTAATGGGCAACATTCTAGATCTGAAAAGTTATAGGGAAAGTAAACAAGATCTTCATATTGAACATGAAGCAGACATGACTACTGAGCTCTCAACCATAGCATTGATAAAAAGTTATTGGTATCATGCTTTTTTGAGTAGTTTTAAATATTCTATGCAAGTGCTACCTAGATGACTGGTGGAGGTGAGTATTTATTCCTCTGCCAAGGAAAAGTGTCTGAGGGAGTGTGACAAATAGAGAATGATCTCACTTCTTGTGCTAGAAGAGTTCCCCTGCAGGTCATCCTAGAATGATGATGGTAGCTGTACTGCTGTCAGAACAGAAGAATATATGCTGCGTTGGGTAACACAATGTCAGATCTCTAATCTAAGACCGTGATAAAAGGAGATGCAAGCAAGAACATCCAGCAATGTAGATGATTTTTAAACCAATTACCCCAGGTTCTGGACCACTCTTCTAGAAACTAATTTATCCTGCATGTGTGGTCCAACTGCTGCAAAATTCCTATGGTAACCAGAACATAACAGCTCAGGCCAATTTCTAATGTGAAGTTTCTCAAGTTCAAAGGGACTTGAATTATCTGCCTATAGTTTGGTCTCTTTACTGAGCCGCAGAGTTCAGATCTGGATCCAAAGCTTAGCATAAGAGGTAGGCTGATTTAGGGTTTCAGTCCTGGTTTATATCCATCATAACTGAAAACTAACCGTTAATATCAAAGATGTATCAGATTGGTCTGACAACATACAAGTAAGATGGTAGAGATGAACTATCTGTTCAGCCTTCATATGGAAATGATGATACTTCGCTCCTTATATTTATATTTAAAGGGGATGATAGTAGGTGCTATAATCTGCTTTACACAAATGGAGGCACCAGCAAATGTGAGGAATATGTTGAGGAGCTATTAAAAGCTGCTGGCTAAAGTTAGTTACATTTGTAATGAAAAACAAAGGGGTTACATATCAAGTGGAATACCCCAACCAGCATTTCTATAACAACGCCTACTGCACAGACGTGCAAATATGTCCCTGTGCAAACACTCCACTAAATGACTTATGAACTGTTTTAACCCTTTCCAGCTACCTATGTGTTATGATTCTCTGTACCCAAAGAACAGCCATATACTCAGTCTAAATTACTTTTTTATTTTAGATTAAAAGAATCCAATGGATGGAGAGCATGGTGTCTCTGCTGTAGCAAGCAGCATCTGAATGGGATCACAAAATGCAGCCTCCAGAAACTTTAAGATGCACTACACAAATTGAAATTATAGCAGCTACTTGCAGCACAATTGCAAAAATGAAGAACAAGTTTAGTTCTGCTACCTGGGCCCCATATGGCATATGAAGAAGGCCCCTATAGTATTAGGCCATACTTCACCTTCTAAAAACTATTTGAAGTGAGCTGAGCCAATGATCACGAAGGTCAGTCTGGTGCAATAGTTTTGACTTTTTTTCTTTAATAAAGCATCAAGACAGACAATGAGGAACAGTGATGTTGAAACTGCCTTTGAGAATGTCACAGGCTGAGAAGATAAAATAAGCAGTTATGGCAGCAATGCAGAATGGAGCAATTAGTTGGAGAAGCCAGGATACTTCAGGCATCCATGAACCAGGGGTCATTTCAAAAAGAGGATGCCATGAAAAAGATGCCAGGGCAGAAATTGCAGGGAAGGCAAGGAATAAGGTGGCTGGCTATCAGTGGGCAGGAACTACAATATGCATCTTTGTACCTTCATTAGTAAGGCAAATCCTAAAGTAAATAGGCAAACTCATAAAATATTGGGCCAAATTCTGCTCTGATATGAGTTGGTGTAACACTCTTGAAGTGAATGGAGTTGCACCTGCTTACACCGAGATTGAATGTAGCCAATTATTTCTAATGTAACAATACTTCGCCTTTGTAGGAGTGAAAAGCATTATACCAGGGGAAGTCAATAGGTGGACTGAAGACTAAATCCAGACTGCCAGAATCTTTTGAACGGACCCCAAAATCTTTATTTACTTATCATTGTTTTCTCTGGAGTCTGGACCTTGACTATACCTTGACCAAGAAATTTGGACCTTAACAAAAAATAGACTACCCTGCACTATATAATGCACCTTGGGGAGTTTTACCGGGTGGCCTTGTGGTTATGGCACTAGTCTGAGATTCGGGAAGTCTGGGCTCAGTTCCTGACTTTGCCTCAGGCTTCCAGTGTGACTGTAGGCAAGTCACTTGGTCTCTCCATCCTCAGTTCCCAACCTGTAGAACCTTGTTGTCTTTAGCCTGTGAGCTCTTCAGGGCAAGGACTGTTTTGTACTATGTTTGTACAGCACCTGCACAATGGGACCCTGATTTAGGTTAAGGCCCCCAGTTGCTACCGTAATATAACTAATAATTGGTATGCATTGTTCTCATTTTACAGACAGGGTAGATTATGCATAAAGTGACTTGTCAAAGATCACAAAGCAATTAAATGGCAGAATGAACAATAGATTCCAGGTCTCCTGATTCCCAGTCCTTTTCTCAGCTCACTAGAGCACAGCTGCTCCTTATGTAACATCTCTGAGTTCAAAGAGAAATGGCTGATTTACAAAGGTATCATTTGAATGTATTCAATTGTATTTTTGTGGAGGGGGAGTTACCAATCTAAAAGCAACAATTGAATCATTTAAGTTTTAGAAGTCACAATTTGCCAACAAATTTCAAAAGTTGTATGTGTGAAGTAATCTGGTTTCACTGGAAAACATAGAGCAAGTCATCTTCCTAACTTGCTGAAAACAGTATCAACTGCTGTGCTTCAGAAGTTTTCCACCCAGCAACAAGATGATGTCAGTGGTAAAGGGAAGTGACCAATCAGAGGTGAGAATGAATCTGTCTGAGCAAAATCATAGCACTGTTTCCTAGCAAAGCGAGCTCTCCTGTGGAGTGCAAGGGCTCTTTGCACTTCCCTTGCACTTGCAGCGTAGACAGGATGTCTCCAGACACTGAAAATGTACAAAAGAATGACCATACATTTGACATCATTTGCATCAAGACAAATAGGCATGGGGGTGATAAGTGCTGATTCAGGCTTCTTAGCAAGCTGAGGTTTGCAGAGCACCCGGGCAATGCGATAAACAGGGCTAAAAATATTTCTTTTGAATAGTGGTGTCTGTAAACAAAATATGCTGTGATATTATGCAACTCCTGGCAAGTTAACTGTATTTCCATGCTCTTAAAACATGGTAATTAGATGTTTGCTCTCTTAGTGCCTCTGCAACATGAGTACTCTTACTGTCCACTGGTATTTATTTGTATATCAGTTGTATTTATTCTGTCTGAGCATTGCCAACCCTAAGGATTTAGAAATGAGTCTGCTCTTTTTAAAAAAAAATACATTTGGGGTTCTTATTTGCTGTCTGGCTTTTGAGCCTCTTGTGCTCACATTTTCAAGTTTTCTCCACAACTGTGAGGGCTAAAAATTATTATTTTAAAATGAAAGTTGAGATTCTTACAACCACAGGATTCCAGGAAGTGCGGCTTTAAGAAAAGCAACAAATATCATAAGACTCACAAGAGCTGGCAACACAACCAAAACAGCAGCCCCGTTGCAGACAGCCACTGATCTCAGCAGCTTAAATATTCAAGGCAAAAGGCAGGAGAGGAAATAGATACAGAAAGGTGAAGTGACTTGGCCAGCGTCACAAAGCAGTTCAGTGGTGTTTACCTGTCTGGTGTAGGTGGAGCAACTTACTGGTCAGAGCAGACCCAGAGGGCAGAACTGGAGGCATGGCTAAGAGGCAAGCCAAAGGTGGGAATCAGGAGTTCAGAGGCAGGCAGGGTCTAGGGCTGCAGCAGAGCCAGCAAGGGTGGAGCAAGGGCTGGGCAGGAAGCAGGTCTGGCATGGCTGTAGGTATGGGCTTAAATGGTGAGCTCTTGGTCCTTCTGTCCAATAAATAGGGTCCTACCAAATTCACGGCTGTGAAAAACACATCACAGACCATGAAATCAGACCCCTGTGAAATCTAGCTATTGAAAGGGGGAGAGAAGGGCAGGGGTGGGGGCTCCTACTGTTCACCAGGCTCCAGCTGCTAGTCCACCACACTGGGGAGGGACAGGACTTCCCCTGCATGGCTGCTCTCCGGGGGGAATCAGACCTATCTCAGGGTACCTCCCCTGGCCACAGGAAGGTCTGCAGTTGCACTGCCTTCAGAGACTAGCTCTGAAGACAACGCAGAAGTGAGGGTGGCAATCCCGCAACCCCCCTACAACAACTCTGTGATCCTCCTCATGACCTCTTTTTGGTTCGAGACCCCCATGGTTCTAACACCATGAAATTTCAGTTGTAAACATCTGAAAATGTGAAATTGACTAATTTTAAAACCCTCTGGCCATGAAATTGACCAAAATGGACTGTGAATTTGGTAGGGCCCTACCTACCAATCAGGGAGCGCAGTCACTTAGCGTGGGTTTATTGGGCCTAACAGAGCTTATTGGGTTGCCAGGCCACCTAGCCCAGAAGTCGCTGAGTTCCTGACAAGTGGCACAACTGGGAAAAGAATCAAGGTGTTCTGATTCCAGTACAGTGCCCTCCACTAACTATTAGACTTAATTGATTTTAATGAATGGTGGCTCCATGCTCTTGCTTTGGTTATATTGTGAGATCTACCATATGTGATTGCCTGAGGGGGCCAGTGGAAAAATCAGTTGCCTACCAGAGATGGACATTAGCAATATTGTACTAGAAATCCTGGTGATACTGTGAAGTAGTTGTTTAAAGATTGCATCAGGTATTTGGGGCCAAAATGTAGGTTTTGTGCAAGAACTTTTCAAAACCCAATACTGTAAAGTGTTTTCATTATGTGGTTTTGTTTCAGTGAAAACAGTCAGGATTTAAACACTTCAGTTGTATCTCTTGCAACATGCATACTTTGAAGAAAACACAAGCACAGTTGGGTCCAAAGAAGCATGTTTACTGAACACGTAGGGCCCAGCTACATCTATATGCTACTGCTCTGGCAAGATTTCTGGTAGCTTCTGAAAAATAGACAGTGAGGACCACAAAAGGGTTCAAAAACTATTTGAAGGTATACTACTCAATTCCAGAACTCTACACTTCCTCTGTAGCACTTACAAAGCAAACGCTGCTTTCCTAGGCATGAGAACCAGAAAATTAAACTCATTAGGCTACTTCTAAGCTGAATAAAATGCTAAAATATAAAGATTAAACTTCCTAATGAAGGCTAATTTATTTTTTACACGTGACCTCATTTTACTATAAACTTCACAATGCACTACATCAAGATTTGCAGTTTAGGACAGAAAGGTAATGTCCGTTAGTCCACTCAGTGAAATTTTTAGCCATATTCTTTTTCCTATATGTAAATTGTCATGTGCCAGAAGTGATCAGAGAACAAATATTTTTCCTCAAACTGGGCATATTTGCCTTTCCTTGTGCACATGAAGTCCCCATGAACAAAAATTAGGGCGTGTTTTCACTCCAGAATTCACCTAGGTCTGGGTATTTGGGTATGGAAATCCAGGTCTGAGCAGCTACTGTAAGTGACATTCAAGTCATATCCATGTAGCTGCATCCACACTGGCACTGCACTAAACCAGGTTAAGCACTAGGTTTTCTGGAAGCATATCCCAAGCATATTAGCAAGCTGTGCCACTCTATGAATTGTTTTTTAATGTATTGTGGATAAAACTTGTTGGTCCTTGGACTCCTGTGTGGAAGTGTTCTTAGTCAACCAACCCAGTAACCTAAAGCAACTCTGCAGCCTCCATTCCAGCTGGTAGCAAAG
Organism: Platysternon megacephalum; assembly: GCA_003942145.1. NCBI lineage: Eukaryota > Metazoa > Chordata > Testudines > Platysternidae > Platysternon > Platysternon megacephalum. The sequence goes on along the minus strand of QXTE01000239.1, from coordinate 1,273,659 downwards.
CATGGCTCCAGCTCAGGATGATTTTTTTCCTAGTAAAAGGGCTGTGATGTTATTAATATGAACTGTGACCGTATAGATCATTGTTGCAACCAAGGTCATATAGTGGCACCAAATCTTATACCAAGGAAGTCAAGTAAGGTGTCAATCAAAAGGTTGTAATTTGCTGGTTATAATTATGCTATCTGTACGTATGTATCATTTTTGTATTTGAAGTTATGAATATTGGCTATGTACTTGTATCTCAATGTGTTTGATTCTAAGTAGCACCAGTGAAGCATTTGGCCAGCTTATTGAGAAGGGACTCTTCAGATTAAGTGCCCAATCAAGAAACACTTAACTGACAATGGACCTTGGAAGACTCCAATCCACATCTAAGAGCCTTCCTGGGAACGTTCAAGGTAGCATGTGAGCAATGGCTGCTCTACCTGTAAAGAAGTGAGTCATGCATGGACATGTGACTTGCCCATGTGACTCCAAACTCCCCCTTGCTACTGTAATTTTCCACAGTAAGAACAAAGGGGTGTCCTTCCACATGGCAGAGAATATAAAAGGCCCTGGAAACCCCTCCATTTTGTCTTCAATCCTGTTTCTTATCTCTGGAGAAACTTTGCTACAAACTGAAGCTCTGAACAAAGGACTGAATGACCCATCCAAGCTGTGGATGTACTCCAGAGACTTGATTTGAACCTGCAGTTTATTCCATCACTGCTACAAGCCTGAACCAAGAACTTTGCCATTACTGTATGTAATTGATTCCATTTAACCAATTTTAACTCTCATCGATATTTCTTTCTTTTTATGAATAAACTTTTAGATTTTAGATTCTAAAGGATTGGCAACTGTGTGATTTGTGAGTAAGATCTGACTTATATATTGACCTAGGTCTGGGGCTTGGTCCTTTGGGATTGGGAGAACCTTTTTTCTTTTACTGGGGTATTGGTTTTCATAACCATTCATCCCCATAAGGAGTGGTGCTGGTGGTGATACAAGGGAACTGGAGTATCTGAGGGAATTGCTTGTATGACTTCTGGTTAGCCAGCGGGGTAAAACCGAAGTCCTCTCTGTTTGGCTGGTTTGGTGTGCCTTAATAATAAAGGACACCCAGCCTTGGGCTGTGACTGCCCTGCTCTAAGCAATTTGTCCTGAATTGATACTCTCAGTTGTGTCCCGCAAAAGGCCACGTCATTACAAGAGCATTAATGCAACTCTCATTTCAAGTAAATCCAATAAGACAGGGCATGAGATGTGATGGAGGGCATTTCAGCAGAGGCTTGTTGCCCTAAGAAGGGGGTGGCTTGTCTCGGTGGGGAGATCATGCAGACAGGGCAGAGCCAGCTGAGGTGGATTATAATAGCTGTGGAATTCCCCTATGCTGACCTGTAGTTATGGTGTAGGACTAGGGTTGTCAACTTGGTAATATTTAAAAATCAGACACTCCAGCAAGAGTGCTGGAACCTCCGCTGCCCCACTTCTCCCCCACCCTGCCCCTTCCCCCCAAAGGCTCTGCCCCACCCCGCCTCTTCCCTTGAGGCTCCGCCCTATCCACACCTCTTCCTCCTTCCTTCCCCCATCGCTCGCTGCTTTTCCCCTCTCACACCCTTCTCCCCCCAGGTCAGGAGGGACTCGCCTATGGAGCTGGGGCTGGGAGCCGCAGCCACCCGGCGCAGGTAGGAGGTGACACCATCTGAGTAGAGGCTGGCATGGGTGATGACCTACTGCCTCCCTGCCTGCAGTAACCGGACTTTCCAGTCAAAAACTGGGCACCTGGCCACCCTATGTAGGAGGCAAGCATAGAGCAGTGGGATTATATCATGCAGATCTTGGATGACCAGCAATGGCTCCAGAACCTCTACTATATTTAGAGGAGATAATTCCCCAGAGTCCTCACGCAGCATATGTAAGAAATAGAAGGTGAACAGACTTCCCTTTGGGCCCAGTTTTATGGGGTTCTAACTGTCCTCGACTGCCAAGGAAGCCAGTAGAAACTGGGGACACTCAGCACTTTGCAGGTGTTAAGCAAAGCAGTTAGCAGGATCAAGTCCTTAGAAAATCAGACCCTTACATTATGACATCTGTGATAGCAAGTGGGCTTAACACAGGCACTAGGTCAAATTCTGCTCTTATTTACAGCTTTGCGAATGTGGGAAATAAATCCAGATTCTCCCTGAGTAAGTGAGAGGAAAATCTGACCATTATTTTTATTCTGTTTTATGTGCAAAGCTCCGAGTGATCTCACTGGGCTCTGTCCCAGCAGAGCTGGTCCTTGAGGGGGGTCAGGCATTCAGAGGCTCTGCTAAAGAGAATGCACTAGCCCAGATCCATCTGGGGATGAGTGATTGCCTAAGTAGCTGGGAAGTACTTAATTAGGTAAGTTACAGAGTTATGTGGGCTCAGCCCAGAAAGGGCACAGGGAAGAAGCACCTGGGGAAAATTCCTTTGGGGAGCTGGCTATGAAATTACTACTAGTGGGATCTCCCTCAAGAACAGAGCTCCCAGGGAGAGTGAAGTTTCTAGAGGAAGGTTTCTTGGGGTAGCTGTTGAGGGAGCGCCCTAGGAAAGGAAACTAAGGAAGAAGAGTGCTCCTAGGGGGGAGAGGGAAGAGCTATGAATGCCAAGTCTCAGCAAAACCTGGTCCCAATGGAAAGACTTCACCAGGTAGCAGCAGGAGCGCCAGATCAGAGAAATGAATGTTGTTCTGAGGAAGGGTTGTCAGGGTTGGTCCTCTGGAGACCTCGACTCAAGAAGAGAGACCCTTCTCCAAGTGATGACAAAAGCCCCCGACTCCAGAAGAGGGTTCCATGTCAAGAGGACCTCACTTGTAAGGGAGCTGGCTGTAAGTGGAGTTGATGGACTAAGGTTAACTCGGCCCCTTCCCCCCTCCAGCTAGAGATGCAGGGGTGGAGGCCTGTTCGTCTGATCTGCCTTTGGGCTAAACAGACTAGATCCCTGAAGGAGCACTGTTCAATATACATAAATCTCAATGAACTTATTGAAAGCCACCTGGGGAAACTGAGGCAGAGATGTAATTGTGGCACTGCACTGGCTGCCAAGGGGTGCTTCCGGGATGAGGGCCCGCATGACATGCACTCTCAGTTAACTGGTTCGTGGTCTCAATGTGCTGCTTCCCTTAAATATATACATACACAAAAGCACCCTCAATGAACCACCACAGGCTCCTGGGCTGATAGAAGTGAGGAAGGCTAAAAGAGAATCCCATCCCCACTCAGATTTTAAAATGGTTAATTAAGCACTTGAAGGGTCTAAGTTGTACTTTAATTTCCTAATATTTTCTCCTCCAAAACAGAGTATAGTTTGTGTGTTGCTGGGACTGATAATGACTGAAAGCAGGCACATCTGCTGATGCAGCCTAATTGCTGTTTTGATCACCCAGCCATGACTGGGCATAAAAATATTGTCTGCCTATGCAAAAAAAAAAAAAGCCTGTTACCCTGCAACTCAGAGATGGGCAATCTGAATTTAAAAATTCTCCAGTGGACCAGCTCCCAGCAGTGCCAGGCTGGGCCCGAATCACTGGATAAAAATCTCCCTATGCCTATTAAGTCATATGTAGAGCACTGTACATTTACATTGTGTCTTAATCTCTGTTTGTAAAGTCCCATGGCCTGTTCTGAAGAGTTTGACCTAAATTAGAGGAAGGATGGTCCGGTGCTTTAGGGTGGGAGTCTGGAGACCCAGGTTAGCCTGCTCTGCCCTGTGTGACCTTGGGCAAGTATATCCAAATAAATATCCCTTGTTCCAGAAATCGATAGTAAACCTTATGCTTCAGGATTTAAGCCAATCGGTCACTATTAGAGACCAAGATGAGATCTGATACGGGGGGCAGAATATCCTACATCCTACTGTGGGGTTCTTATACCTTTCTCTGAAGAATTCAGCACTGTCCACTGTTGGACTAGATGGACTTTGGGTCTGATCCAATTGGCAATTCTCACTCAGGCCAGGTCTCAAACAGGTATTGTACTGGTATGTACTCTCAGGGGTATGATTTTTATCGAAAATTATTCCTGTACAACCCCTAGTTGGGGTGGAATTATACTAGTATAGTTGAAGTACAACTTTTGTGAGTAGACAAGAACTTAGTCCTTCTCTGCCTCAGTCCCCCATATTTAAAATGGGAATAATAGCACTGCCCTACCTCACAGGACTGTTGTGAGGATAAATACAAGACAAATTGTGAGTTTCTCAGATATGATGGGGGTAGGGATAGAATATAAGTACTTTAGATTGATCCCTGTGTATTAACTCTGGATGCAGTGGTGTTGTAGCTGTGTTGGTCCCAGGATACTAGAGAGACAAGGTGGGTTAGGTAAAATCTTTTATTGGACCAACTTCTGTTGATGAAAGACAAGCTTTCAAGCCACACAGAACTCTTCTTCAGGTGCTCATGGGATGAGGGGAAAGCTGGGGGGAGGGGGCTAGTGGATTATACAACAACCCCCCCACACCCAGCTTCCCCCCTCCCCCCCAATGACTGAAGAGGTGTTAATGGACCACTTCACCTTGATTGGTCCCTTGAAATGTGTTAATTATGCTAAACAATCTGTTCCACCTTGTGTTTAGCTGTGACACTCTGAAGAAGAGCTTGAAGCTTGTCTTTCACCAACAGAAGTTGGTCCAATAAAAGATATTACCTCACCCACCTTGTCTAACATAGGCCTGGCCTTCACTAGAAAATTAGGTCTGCGTAACTAGTCGCTTGGGTATGTAAAAAATTCACCCCGCTGAACAGCGTAGTTAAACTGACCTAAATCTTCCATTGATCTAGCTATTGCCTCTTGGGGAGGTGGATTACTTACACCAATGGAAGACACTACCTACACTGCCAGGAGAGAATCTACACTGAAGTGCTGGAGCAGTGCATAACACACAAACTAGGGGTCACCCAATGAAATTTATAGGAAGCAGGCTTAAAACAAAAGGAAGTATTTCTTTACACAACGCACAGTCAACTTGTGGAACTCCTTGCCAGAGGACGTTGTGAAGGCTGAGACTATAACAGAGTTCAAAAAAGAACTAGATAAGTTCATGGAGGATAGGTCCATCAATGGCTATTAGCCAGGATGGGCAGGGATGGTGTCCCTAGCCTCTGTTTGCCAGAAGCTGGGAATGGGCGACAGGGGATGGATCACTTGATGATTATGTGGTCTGTTCATTCCTTATGGGGCACCTGGCATTGGCCACTGTCAGAAGATGGGATACTGGGTTAGATGGACCTTTGGTCTGACCCAGTATGGCCGCTCCTATGTTATGCTGCTGTAGCGTTTTTAAGTGTAGACCAGCCCTTAGAGGGCCAATTTGCTGATAATATAAGGGCAGAGGTGTAAATTACACAAAAAGTGGGTGTGAGTCTGTCAGTCTGAGAATCTAGTGGAAGTCCTAGGCCTCAATCTCAATCAAATTTTATTTGCCTTCTGGTTTATGAACAATTAGGCTGTACTTGGGTCATATTTTAAAAGCTTTTTTGTGTAACTATGAGGACTAGAAACGTGCTGTGGGCGGGAGGGGGGAGGAAGATGATGAAAGCTAGTTGATGGTCTCGTATGATCATGACTCCAGGAACTGGGACCTTAACAAAAACATAAAATATTGCAAGACTTGCAATAAAATCTCTCAAGTTGGCAATACTGAATTATGTATATGCCATCTGTAAAAGATTCTAGCTATTTCTATTTAAAATAATAGATCCCTACTGTGATGGGTTGGGTCACAGAAACCCCCTTGGGAACTGCCAACTGATGTGTCACGACTACTTCTGCCCCTGCTTTCCCTGCCAGCTTGGGACTCCAGCACCCTGTCTTGTTGAGCCAGACACGCCAGTCTGCTCCAACACAGACCCAGGGTCTGAACCACGTGCCCCAAAGCTGCAGACTTAGCTGAAAGCAGTTTAAGAAGTGTTCCTGTCTTTAACACTCAGATGCCCAACTCCCAATGGGGTCCAAACCCCAAATAAATCTGTTTTACCCTGTATAAAGCTTATACAGGGTAAACTCATAAATTGTTTGCCCTCTATAACACTGATAGAGAGATATGCACAGCTGTTTGCCCCCCCAGGTATTAATACATACTCTGGGTTAATTAATAAGTAAAAAGTGATTTTATTAAATACAGAAAGTTGGATTTAAGTGGTTCCAAGTAGTGACAGACAGAACAAAGTGAATTACCAAGCAAAATAAAATAAAACACGCAAGTCTAAGCCTAGTACAGTAATAAAACTGAATACAGATAAAATCTTACCCTCAGAGATGTTTGAATAAGTTTCTTTCACAGATTGGACGCCTTCCTAGTCTGGGCACAATCCTTTCCCCGGTACAGCCCTTGTTCCAGCTCAGGTGGTAGCTAGGGGATTTCTCATGATGGCCGCCTCTTTGTTCTGTTCCACCCACTTATATATCTTTTGCATAAGGTGGGAATCCTTTGTCTCCCTCTGGGTTCCCACCCCTCCTTTTCAACGGAAAAGCACCAGGTTAAAAATGGATTCCAGTTCAGGTGACATGATCACATGTCACTGTAAGACTTCATTACCCACTTGCCAGCACACACACATGTATACAGGAAGACTTACACGTAAAACACAGCCATCTACAGTCAATTGTCCTGGTTAATGGGAGCCATCAAGATTCCAAACCACCATTAATGGCCCACACTTTGCATAATTACAATAGGCCCTCAGAGTTATATTTCATATTTCTAGTTTCAGATACAAGAGTGATATATTTATACAAATAGGATGACCACACTCAGTAGATTATAAGCTTTGTAATGATACCTTACAAGAGATCTTTTGCATGAAGCATATTTTAGTTACATTATATTCACACTCATCAGCATACTTTCATAAAATCATATAGACTGCAACGTCACAACTACCCTGTTGTAGAATAAATACACTTAAATTAAACCTCAGCAACAGCGAAATCTGTATAACAGGATCTTAGCCAGTCACCGATCCCCTTCATCTTCTAGGAAGCACACTCTCAGCCTTTTCCAGAAACTCTGTTGAAAAGGTGTCTTTTGCAACATGCCAGGAAGGACTTGAACCAAGTACCGGGTAGAGACAGTCCCGTCTAGCAGACTATCTACCACATGGCACAAAGCTGCTGTCTGAGATTTTGTGGATACTGTAGTGGAGGAAAGGACTTTCAGCAAAGCATGCATTTAAATATTTGTTATGAGGTAACCACTCAGTCTCCAGACAAGACTTCTGTGCCTGGTGTTTTAGCTGTCTTCCAGGGGTCCACTTGCCTGAACCAGTGGTTTTCAATCTTTTTTCATTTGTGGACCCTTAAAAAATTTCAAATGGAGGTGTGGACCCCTTTGGAAATCTTAGACATAGTCTGCAGACCACAGGTTGAAAACCACTGGCCTAAACCAATTGCAGTCTAAAAAACTGATCCAAAGTGTGACCAGCTACCAGTTGAGCCAGTAACAACCAGGGATAGGCCTATGGTCACCATGGTGGCCAGCAAATCCTGGACTGCCTCAGAAATTTCATCATCTACCTGCAGATTGAAGTCAGCAAGAACAATCAATCTGTGCTAATGGCAATTCATTGATAGTGGAGGGAGGGAATTTAATCAGCTTGTGACATGAGCTGGCAGTGCAGCTGCTACCCGTGCACTAAAAGTAGCCCTGTCTTAATCCCATCCTAGGACTTGTGTTTGAAATGGACACTCTGTCAGATCCAGGTTTGGAGAGGGATGCATTTCAGGCTGGATGCAATACAACCACACCTCTTCCCTACTATACCCCCACCCCCCTTTAGTTTATGTTGGACTCTGAATACCTGCTGGGAACAACTGTGCCAAAACTGGCCCAGCAACAGCATCTAATCAGGTTTTGGTAATATATGCAAAGTAGAGGGTCTCCTCTTTTATTAACTCATAGCGTGTTTTTGTTTTTGCACCAATTGGGCATTAATCTTCATGAACCAAAAGTTAGGATCCTTGTCTCCTGACAGCTCAACCTCCTAAGGGGGTGAGACCACAGGTGCAGAAATTAAACATCTTGTTCCTGGCTTATCCCATTTTCTTACAAATTTACTTCCTTGTCTCTCCCTGCCACCTACCACAGTAACCGAGGACTCCAGGCTCCTGCAATCATACCCCCATGGGCCTCCATTTTGCAAGCATATGGCACCATTGTCCCACCCTCTGGACCACTTGACAGTGGCCAGTAAAGGGACACAGCTGGGTGCCCAAATAGTGATTCCCCTCCTCCCCCCCATCCCAGGGCTGGCTGCAAAAGACTTCTTGAATCAAAACACACACACTCCCCTGCTTCCTAACCCACCACTGTCTCACAGCAAAGGACCTACAGTGCCATCCCTCTCAAAATGGGGAAAAATCAATTCCCCCTTATTTCTACAGACATCATTTCTTTTTCCTGCCCTTAACTCCCCTTGGCCCAATGGAAAGGAACACCATCATAATCACTCATGCTCTTGGTCTCTGCCTCCCTCACCCGCCAGTCCCACTGCCATGGAATTACCAGAGGGAAGAAATCAGGACTCCCTTCCCTCCTAACTGGAGGGTCCTCTCCCACCCCTGGCTACAGACACTTATCCACCCTCTCTTTCAGTTTTCAAGACCAACTCTCTACAAGAAAGAAGACAGCACTTACCTTTTTTTTACAAAATCTCCTGGCCTCTCATGCTGCAGGCTGCCCCCATTTCTAATCCCACCATCACCTGTGGTCAGTCTCCCTGCCACAGAGGCTGCGCCCATAGGTACCGCTCCAAGGGATTCTCATTTTAATGACTTCTTAATCTGCTGGCCTCTCACCTCAGTAGGGGAACCCCCTTAACCATAACAACCTGCTTACCCACCTCTGCTCTCACTATTAGCAAGGGAGAAAATAATTCCACAGCCAACTCACCAACCAGAAGGTGTGAGGCAGGGATCGGCAACCTTTGGCATGCAGTTCGCCAGGGTAAGCACCCTGGTGGGCCGGGACGGTTTGTTTACCTGCCGCGTCCGCAGGTTCGGCCGATCGCAGCTCCCACTGTCCGCGGTTCGACGCTCCAGGCCAAAGGGGGCTGCAGGAAGCGGCGCGGGCCGAGGGATGTGCTGGCTGCCGCTTCCCGCCGCCCCCATTGGCCTGGAGCGTCGAACCGCGGCCAGTGGGAGCCGCGATCAGCCGAACCTGCGGACGCGGCAGGTAAACAAACCGGCCCGGCCCGCCACAGTGCTTACCCTGGCGAGCCGCGTGCCAAAGGTTGCCGATCCCTGGTGTGAGGTATGTGCCCAGCCAGGCTGTTGAGTCCCTGCTGGCTGTGAAGAGGCCCCTGTTATAGGACAAGCCCCATAATTGCAGTCTCTGCTGGTGATGAGGGGGCAGGGCAAGGCTGCGAGGTTAAATTAAGTTAAAAATCCAAGTTGGTATTACTGCAAATCAAAAGGAGAGTTTCCCCCACCCCCCCATCACCTCCTTGCTAATTCCTGTAAACCTCTTACTGTATATCACAATTGAGTCACTAACATGGTGTTCTGCCAAACTAGCTGTGTGTGTGTGTGTGTATATATGGGGGGAGAGGGTCATACTTCACAATTTTTCATCTTCCAAAATAATCTGTTTTCTAAATGCATTGCTAAATCCTTGTTCTAACAGTCTCCCATCTGCTCATTCTTTCAACACACCCATTATGTAGTCTGCTGTTTTGTTATAGTGCCAAAACTTTGCATGCTGCAACTAAAGCAGTCAGTACTTTCAAATGTAAGATGTTTTTCTAATGTCACTGAAAAAGCTCTGCAATTAGCACCAAATTGAAGTGACTCCTTTGCCACTGAGCTTAATCTCATCCTAGAGTCTGTGATGTAATCTCAGCACCAGACATCTGAATTATAGGGCTATGATTCCATCCAGAGGTTCTGGTGACACCCTAAAATACTAGTTTGGAGGGTAAGTGTTTTGTGTAGTTACCAGAATGCCTCAATGGAATTATAAATCCATAAATCACAATGTTCATCATATTTAATATGTAGATCTGAGTCCCAGATCCATGGTCCTTTATTTTTCTGTGTTCAGCCTCATCATAATCAGCTACTACACATTCAGTGTGAAACAATGAAAACTAATTTAGTGCAAAAAATAGCATCACTGGAGCACTAAAGATCTGATCTACAGAGCATTTAAGCACAAGCTTAACTTTAAGCACGTGAGTGGTAGCAAAGGGAGTACTCACGTGCTTAAAGTTAAGCATGTAGTCAAGTACAATGCTGGATCAGGACCTAATTTTGAGCTTTTAAGCTCTCAAAATTCAGTGCATTCCAAAAGCTAAGGTCATTTTTGCTCTCTTGTGCATATACCTTAGTATGTAATAGTAGCCTTTCATATTTAAAGTGTTGTGAAAATATTGGGCTACATCTTGCTTGCCTCATTCTCAAGAGCAGTCCTGTTTTCTTTGGTGGGACTATTCAGGTTAGGAGGACAATTATCTAATTAAGTTTCATAACAGGCCTGGGAGATATTGTAGGTAGGTAGGTAAGTACCATTGCTTGCCTTTTCCATAAGGGAATCTGAGGCACAGTGGTCAAATGACTTGCCCAAGGTATGCAAAGAGTCAGTGTCAGGACTGACAGGAGACTAGAATTTGGGATCGATGGATAGCTCAGCAAAATAAATATTGACTTCAGCCCAAAGTAATCTTGGCAATTCTAATGTCGTTAACAGTTACCTTTTGATCTGAAAGGACACTAGCTGGTATGATGCCAGGGTTGCAGAACTATACACACACCAAATAATCTGGCAAGGGCTGTTGAAACTGGGCCAAACCAAAGCTGGCCTGACCCTACAACCAAGATGAAGAAATCAGGAGGATCAGTGCTTCTAGAGGAGCGTTACCACAGCTATGATAGCACTTCCTTGACAGAAATGAGCTTAACTAGAGAATAATTCCAGAGAGTTGGTTTGTTTACAGATAGGGAACCAGAAAGGTGCTGTCTCCTTAGGCTTTCTGATTCCAACCATCAAAGCAGGGGTTTTCTCTGCCCTGCTCCAAATAGGCTCCCTTCAGGCATAGCCCAAACTCAGGATGTGTGAAAGCTTCTCAGTCAGATGACACACTTGGAGTATGAAAGTCATGAGCTTTCTTCAGCTATGGTCCTTTCCTCCTAACCTGATCTCTGCTACTCACGTGGGTTCCAAGGACCGGACTGAAGCACAATTCAGAGGCTAGAAAGGTTTCAACCCTGACTTCGATGAACTAACAGACCTACTGGTCAACCAGCCTTTCCCCAAGTGCTTGACCCTTTGTACACTCCTTTACATGAGCTAAAGTACAGATTATAATCCAGTTATCAAGTAAATTGAGAATGGCAAGGGGGACTGTGTATAACTTTTTATTCTCATTTTAGCTAAACAGTTATATGCTATATAAGCAGCAAGAGATTGGTAGACTCCTTAAAGGACATTAAGATGGATCTTAACGAGAAAGGCCAGTATTATTGAGGAATTGAACCACATCTTTGAGCACGATCCATCATACAAAGAGTGAATGGCTTGCTGGAAATGGGTTCCCTGAAGGAGGGGGAGAGATGTGACTGGATTTTCTTTAAAAAAGAGCAGGATAATTTTGCCCTTGATTCAGCAAGCCACTTAAGCATGTGCTTAACTTTTGGCATATTCTTAAATCCTGCTGACTTCAAAGGCTTCAGAATTGTGGCTTTTATGACCAGTGGTTATATCTGAGCTGCCATCAAGAAGGTAAATTAAACCAGTGGCTTCAATGTATAAGCTGATTCCAGGGGTCAGGAAAGATTCCCCTTCCACTTTTCCCAGCACACCTCCCACAAAGGGGCCATAGCGTGGGACCAAATCTGGCTCTGTCTTTTAAATGATGCTTTGCAGTCTTGCTATTAATGAACTGGATTAGGAGCTGCAATGCTCTATCATAGAAGAAGCCCCACCTCACCATACCACTATTCACCATCCTATATGCCCCTTTCCTGGGAACCATTACAGATATGATTAAACTATGATAAAAATAACTCCTTTAATGCTGAATGTTGTTATTTGGGTCATCTACTGTAATTGGAGAAAATGTTGTTTGTGTCCAATTCCCTTTCCCCCCACAAATGCTTTTCAGTTCAGTCCTAAGTGAGTCACAGATCAAAGCATTTCTTCTTCATTCAGCTTTATAGGCCAAATTGCAATTTACAATGTCTGTGGTTTTAGCTAATCTGTCTCTGTGTCATCTCACTTTAAATCAACAGAATCCAGCAGAAAATAACTCATTTAAGCATGCCCTGCTGAACTAAGAGTTTTAACTTGGGCATCCTGTTACTGATCCTTCCCAAAGGTAAAACTTTTGTGGGGCTTTGTTATTATTATAAAAATTAACCTTTTAAACAACTTGTTTTAACAGAGCTGAAACAACTTGTTTTAACAGAGCTGAAACAACCGCGGTTCCTGTTAGAGCTCAGCTAAAACTCCATTTTGCTTCTTTCTGCAAGTTTAACTATCAAACAGCAGCTTAACACTATGAAAAGCCTTTTATTTTTCATGAAGTGAAGGAGAGCAAACATACTTTTGCTGAATTTCAAACCCACTTGAGTATCCTGGGTTCAAAAGTTCAATTCAAACTTTAATCTTATTGGTTCTGTGTTGGAGAGATGGTGGGGTAAAATAGGGAGCAGACAGGGAGAGGGGAAAATACTAATGGAAAAACAGATGCAGTGGCTCTGAATCACCATTGTGCATCTCCAGTTTTACACTGGTATAACACCACTGAAAGCACTGCATTTACATTGGGGTTAAATTGGAGTACCACTGTGATGAATCAGACCCCGTGTAAGTAAAATACATACATAGGGACGAGGTTCTCTGCTGGAGTAAATCAGCATAGCTCCATTCATTTTGAATACACACATGTTCTGGGCCTGATTCTCTTCTCATACCAGTTTTACATCCATATAACTCCTGATTTACTTCAGTATAAGTGAGAGGAGAGTCAAACCCACTGTATCTATTTTCCCATCAAATTCCTTTCTCCTTTCCCCGTTCTTCGCTCCTTTCTCTGTATCTGTATCTGTATTGTTGATCCTGCCTACTGCTCTATTTGTCACCTTGTGAACCCATGCTATACTGCTTTTACATGCTATTATACACACCCATGTAGGTAGGTACTTGGATACACCATCTATTGAATACTCACTGGAGCAGCTTCAGTGAATAGGACTTGCTGTGGTACCCCCAGAAAATCCATCTATTGGGATGGAGAATTCATCTTCCTACGCTGCAGCTCCGAGTTAGCTTTGTTTAAGCAGCTCTTCTCAATTATCTTAGGGCTTGTCTACACCTACAGTGCTGCAGCGGTGCCACTGTTGTGCTTAATGAAGACACTACCTATGCTGATGGGAAAGCATCTCCCGTCTGCGTAGATACTCCACCTGTGTCTACAGGAGAAGCCCTCCCATCAACATAGCACTGTCTACACCAGGGGTTAGGTCAGTATAACTACACCGCTATGGGGTGCGGATTTTCCAAGCCTTAGAAATAAACCGTACATAAGACTCCCACTTGTGCCAGCCTGGCTTTTGTGCAGGGTTCTCCTAACTCTAATAAATAACACAATGTTCACTTTAGCTGGAAAAAAAAATCTTTTTAAAAAAAATGCTGACTCACCCTTTAAAAGAACATGAGTTACTCAGCAACTCCCATTGTTCTCAAAATACAGCCCAGCATCTGTTCACTTGTGAACTGAGTGACTTTCAAACCAAATTGGCTGAGTCAAATATTACCATTTTACATTTTCATTAAAGTAGTGCCTAGAAGCCCTAATCTTGATTGGCACCTTCTTATGCCAGGTGATATAAAAACACATGGGATCCATGCCTCAATCTAGAAGACAAGTAGCATATGAAGGATATTGGAAGAAGGATTCAAGCAATTATATGCAAATTGTATATACATATAAACACTGTAAATTAAAAATAATAACAACTAGATAGAAGAGCCAGCTTACTTCCAAGGCAGTTCTGTTTTCCCACCTCGCTATCCATAGTAGATACACACCTGACACTACTCCTGGTTTGGCTGGTCCCTATGTCCTAGGGCTGTAGGCGGCAGGTATGGGTGCCTCTCCTGCTTGAGCTGTAAATTGTTTTCCTGGCAGGGAGAGAGCTGCTCCTACAGATTGGCTCTTCTCTGATCTCCACCAGGCCCCTACCTGGACAGGAAACAGGGGCTCCCACATGGACTGGGACTAGTGGACCCCCCAAATCTAGTGAATCCAACCCATTCCCCAAACACTACCATGTCCTCCAACCCTATAATCCAAAGACACCCTCTCCCCCACACACACACTTGCTTTTTCAACCCCAAAACAACTTTTTATATTCCCACCCAGTGGTCCACCAACATTTCCTCCTGACTCACTAACTCCCTTAATGCAAAAGAACCCTCCTGCTTCTCAACCCAGAGACCCCTCTGTGATGGGTTCGGTCACAGAGATCCCCTTGGGACTGTCACCTGACGTGCTGAAGTTACCTCTGAGTCCGTTTTCCCTGCCAGCTTGGGACATCCAGAACCCTGCCTTGTTGAGCCAGACACCTGCTGCAACACAGACCCAGGGTCCGAGCCACGCCCCCCAAAGCTGCAGGCTTTAAGTGAAAACAGCTCTGCAGGTTACCTCTCCAGCACCCAGACATCCAGCTCCCAATGGGATCCAAACACCAAATAAATTGGTTTTGCTCTGTATAAAGCTTATACAGGGTAAACTCATAAATTGTCCACCCTCTATAACGCTGATAGAGAGATATACACAGCTGTTTGCTAATTAATCACTTATTCTGGGTTAATTAATAAACAAATGTGATTTTATTAAGTATAAAAAGTAGGATTTAAGTGGTTTCAAGTAATAACAGACAGAACAAAGTAAGTCACCAAGCAAAATAAAGCAAAACCATGCAAGTCTAAGGCTAATACATGAAGAAACTGATTACAGATAATATCTCACCCCCAGAGATGTTCCAATAAGCTTCTTTCACAGACTAGACTCCTTCCCAGTCTGGGCCCAATCCTTTCCCCTGGTACAGTCCTTGTTAGTTCTAGCAGACATCTTAGGTGGAAAACAGGAGCTTTCTTATGACTGGGCACTGCCCTCTGTTCTGTTCCACCCCCTTTTATAGCTTTGGCACAAGGCAGGGATCTTTTGTCTCTCTGGGTCCCCTCCCTCCTTCTAAATGGAAAA
The DNA here is from genome assembly GCA_003942145.1 of Platysternon megacephalum. Classification (NCBI taxonomy): domain Eukaryota; kingdom Metazoa; phylum Chordata; order Testudines; family Platysternidae; genus Platysternon; species Platysternon megacephalum. Next base: position 1,258,451 of record QXTE01000239.1, on the reverse strand, counting down.
GTACCAGATTTAAGATGGATTCCAGTATCCTGTGACATGGTCACATGTCCTGTGAGACCCCAGCCTCCATTCTTCCTGGGTTGGCGCACACGTACACAGGAAGGTTTGCAATTAAACAGAGCCATTTACAATTCATTGATTCTGAAGCACCCTTAATGGATTCCACTTAAATGTTTATATCAGTAATACAAGTTTATATCTTATTCTCCTAACTTCAGACAGAGAAATAATACATGCAAACAAATAGGATGAACACACTCAGTAGATTATAAGCTTTGTAATGATACCTTACAAGAGACCTTTTGCATAAAGCATATTTCAGTTACATCATATTCACATTTATAAGCATATTTTCATAAAGCATATGGAGTGCAACGTCACACCCTCCTTATGCCACCTTTTGCATCAGTAGATCCCAGAGCCCTGGCTTCTTCACGGAATTCTCCTGGGAATTTTTCCCATAATGCTGGCAACTGTCTCCATGAAGCTATAAAAGGGAACAAATTGTCCTGTAAGTATGCTGGTGCTAGCCCATTGTACAGGAGTGTTATTTCAGGCAATCTGCAATGGGTACTGCTGCTAACTTTCTCATAGTAGAAATCTCTGCCTAGTGCCTTCAGGTACTGTCTATTTCACATATTATCCCTTTCACATTAGGGTGTAATTTAAAAAAGAAGCTTGTAATAGTCCCACTCATAGGAGTCAATGGGAGCAGAATCAAGCCCTGAATTATCTGATGTCAACAATTCTGCTCTGTAAAAATTGGGGTGTATCTTGAGAAGGTATCCAGTTTGTCTGGTTTGGCAGGGGTTAGGGGAGTGCAAGGTAGGAGGGCAAACCTTTATTGAGGTAGGGCCAACATACAAAGGAGCGTATTTGACTAAAAAGGGGCAAGAAACATTCTCCCTGTCAATAGGGGGGGAAATAATCCATGTAAGATTGAAGGATCCCTAGCATCTCTCTAATTCTTGTCACCCTTCATTTTCGGAGACGCTGTTAACAGAGTAGCTTGAAGCTCAGCTGATTTGGTTTGCACAGACTCATATCTCTTTGATTGCTGTGGTTCTTAAGTCCTGATTTTAGGTTTGATTGAAAGCAAAATCCAAAGAAAATGTAGTTAAAACTGATAAACTTTCAGTTGGTTTTGCCTCAAAGGGTGAAATCATGCCCCCACTGAAGCCAGTAGCAAAACTCCCCTTGACGTCAATGGTGCCAGGATTTCACCCCAAATGTTTTCTTTTGGTTGGCTGGTTTTTGGTTTTGTTTTTTGCATGGTTTTTGATACCAAAATTGCTTTTTTCTACTGTCGTACCATATTGGGTACCATAGAATGGATAGGTCCCAAGATCCTCAAAGGTATGTAAGCACTTAACTCCCACTGAAGTAAATTACTTTTTGAGGATCTGTGTTTGCGTTACACAGAAACATAGAAATTGCTATAATGAGTCAGACCAACTAGTCTGGTATCCTGCCCCTGGGAATGACCAACACTAGTTCCCTTAAAGGATGGTGTAAAATCTGCATAATGTACAATTCTGCTATAATATGTTCCTGGGGGAGGTTCCTTCTTAACCGGAGACCAGGAACAGCTGGTTTATGTCCTGAATCTGAGAGTTTGTATAGCCTCTATAAATGTTTTTGCTAGCTAGTGTAACTGCAGATGACATTCTTATGAATATACTTATATAATTACTTTTCGAATTCTGCTAAGCTTGTTGCCTCAATATTATCTTGTAGCAATAAGTTCCACAGGTTGATCATGCAAAAAAGTATCTCCGTTTTATTAGTTTTAAATTTGTCACTTTTTAATTTAATTGAGTTTCCCTTTGTTCTTGTACTGGGAGAATGGCTTTCTCCAATTCCATTCATTATCTATCATGCCACCTGATATTCACCTTCTTTCTGTGGTAGCCTTACTCTTACTCTCCCCTTATAAAAAGTCTTTCTATACCTCCAATCCCTTTTGTTGCCTTCTCTTTTTGCTATATCAAAGACATGACAACAAAAACTGAATACAGTATTCAAGGTAAGGCCATTAAGTTGTATAATAGGCACAACAGCAGCTAGATTATTTCCTGAGTGGTTATAGTTAATTTAAAACCCCCTCATTAGTTCAAATTGCTCTTTCCAACAAGGATTACCTTGTACTGATGTAGGCCCAGTGAGGGCTATATAAACCCCATACAGGCCAACAAAGAGTTAATAGGAGCCTGAAAGACCAGTTAACCCACCTGGTTGCTCAATTCAGGCTCAATTCAGTATTTGACCCAACTGGGGAAGAGCTGGGTAGTTTCCAGTGCTTAATTTGTGCCAGGACTTGCCAGGGCTGAGCCCCAGCGCCTCTAGGCTTGGCGGTTCGTAGCCCTGGCACCTCTGGCTTGCTGCGTGAGTTATGAAAGTAAAAAAATTGCTTGAGCTCCAGCACCTAACTGCTTGAGCCCTGGCACCTCTTTCATTACAAATTAAGTACTGGTAGTTTCCATAGAGGAAGGAGTTTGGCGCAATAGTGAGAGGAGACCCAGGGATGAGAAGGTGGTTTTCAGTCCTCTTCTAAGGAGGAGGCCTGGGGCAGAGGCAGTGGGGAAATCCTCTCGTGGGTGGAAAGGCTGAAGGAGACCCAGTCATAGGGTGGGGGGAAGTGTCTGCACTGGGCTCCTAACAGGGGGAGCAGGACCCAGTAGAAATGGCCCTGCTGTTTAGTGTCCTGACAATAGGACAGAAGTGTTATGTTTTGTTGTCTCTCTGCGAAGAGACTGAAACTCAAGTAAGACCTCAGGTGGGGCGGAAGATGTTTTAGTTTGCTACCTGCGGTTTAAAATCAGCGAAGGACGTTATTTAGAACACTAAGAACATTATTCTCTGGAAGACGTGGAACTTCAGTGGGATGTGGCTGGAGGGCCAGGTTCTGAACACAGGAGACAGTTGGAAAATACCACAACAGGCACTCCAGGAGAGTGAGGCCCATTACAGCCCCAGGTCTTGCTGATGCCATGGGCACCAGGCTCAAGGGTTATACTTGTCTACATTTAATTTAATCTGCCATCCCATTAGCCTGTTGCCTAACTTTGCTAGATTCTTCAGAAGTTATTGTTTATCATTTATATTGCAGTAGTGCAGAGAGCTTTCAACTACATCAGGGTCTCATTATCCTAGGCACTGCAAAATACTAAATTACAACCTCTCTTCAAAAGACAGTCTGAAAACAATACTATCTCATTTTGACTAACCTAAATCACTTTGAATCATCTCAGACTTTGCCAACTCACTCTTGAGCCCTTCTTCCAGATACTCCTCTGTCCAGCCACCCAAAACCTACATATCAAGGTAATATAAATTGGAACATCAGATATACGGTACATGCTCCACTACCAATCCATCTGTGGAACATGCAGCTTGCCAGCTGACTTTACCACCCTCCTAAGAGAGGAGCTGAAGAGGATAATTCACTAGACAGAAAACATTTATCTGTGCTAGGAAACCATTTTAACGTCTCACTGCTGTTCTCTGGTTTATTTTTTCTCTTCTTGTTCCTGTATGGCTGAATACCAATGAGATAGTATTTGGCCATATATCAACTGCTCATTTTCATGCAATTAACTAGGCACAGATAGTAGCAATTAATAGTCCTGGTTTTCTCAGATGGAAGGTGACTGATTAAAAGGCCTCTCAGTCTAATATATGTTACTTTTTTATTTTATTTTAGCCCAGCATACTTGCTGATTTTAGTGTTCTCCCCATCAGTGTCTTGACCCCAATCATTGGCAAAACTACCAGTGGTTCTAATGGGAGCAGGATTGGGCTCTAGCTAAACTAAATTTTGGAACAAGGAATAATAGGAGGGGTCAGGAGAGGGTTGACCTTTGTGGTACTTTAACCAGCAATATCTAGCCATTAGTGCTGGAAAGCTGTAGTCAATGGGAGCCGCAGTGGCTCATCACCTTTGAAAATCAGGCCTAGGGCAGCTCAAATTGGGCAACCAGAACTGGAGGAACCCCAAATTAGAGGGTGCTTTTAAAAATGTGGTCTTAAAGTGTTGGAGAACTGTATGTACGGCACCCAGGACATGAGAGATAATTGGGAGGGTGGAAGGCAGGAGGCTGTTCCAGGGGCTGGAAGACTCTCTGAAGGAGTTTGTTCTTAGTGGTAGGGGTGTGTGTGAGGGTGTCATGTGATTGTATCTGTTTTCAAAGTTGTATAGGAACCTAGTGATCTTGACAGGCATAGTATCAAAGGTGGGTTGGATGGATCAAGTCTCTTCCCCAGGACAAGAATACACCCACCTTCACAGCAGGTCCAGGGGTGTGATCCTGAGTGCTGCTGTTGGAGAAAGCAGACACAAACAGTTTGCAGTTGAAATGTGTGGGAATCAGAAGGATGAGATTTAAGGTCTGATACTTCTCACTAATCACAGGTAGCCAGAACAAGCTGCTATAGTCATAAAGCTAGAAAAACAGTTTTGGTTGCATCCTTAACACATTTGGGCATTCCCTAGTATATGAAATGGGCATTCCCTAGTGCATAGAGAGCCTGATTCAGAGTCTACTGAAGTCACTAAAAAGACTTCCATTAATTTCAGTGGGCTTTGGATCAGACCCAAAATGAACATTTCATAGCTCATAGACTGTCTCTTTACAACAATAATATTCTTTGGAAATTATATTGATCAACCAAATTCTGGAGGATCTGAAGTAGCTCCTAATCCAGCTTTCTAAAGTCCCCCTTTTAAGTTCATTTAAAATTTTCCCATCCTCCTTATTGCTTTGCTTCTGTCTGTGACTCTTAATTCCCACTGCCCATTTTTTTTATCTCATATAAACAAACTCTTTCATACACACCCCAAACAGAGATACACATGATCTGCCATACCATTACAAAATTATCTCGAGCAGTGAGATGAGGAAGTAAGTAAAATAGAAAAACAATATGAAGGTATTGGGGGTTTTTACCCAGTTTACAGATCCTTTTTCAGTTCCTTCTTGCATGAGTTGCTGCTCTTAAGCTGGGTGGCAGCTGATTATTCCTTGTGTATTTTAAATAATGCTGAATGTACAAGAAGTAGATAATCAGCATTCTGATGACTGCAAATGGATATACAGTAACTTTTTCTACATGATGAAAGAAGTTTCACCAAATACTGCAGTGTCTAGTCTAGTTTTTGTTCATCCTATTTCGATACAGGCCTGTGTAAGGTCAATGACTCTTTTAAAAGTAAGGAAAACATGGATACATGCCCAGCTTATATCCTGCTGACAGTGCAGTTCTCTGTAACATGTACAGTACATTGCTGAAACATTGATAGTGGTTTTTCACAGAGGTCTGCAGTCTATTACTCTGCAGTTTAATGTATAAATTGAGCCAAGGATAAGCAGATCATAAAAATTATGAACTATTTGGCTACATGGCAATGATCCTTTTAACCAACAACGTACAGTACACAGATACATAAATACACACACACACACACACACACGTGCAATATATGGTGATGATCCTGATAAACTGATCAGGCACCTTTGACTACTACTGATGCACTCAGCGCGTTAATCTATCTCCTCAATCTACTTCTAACGTTGCAAAACCTCTTGGCCGCTGCCAGGAGCCGACATTTCTTGAAGTGAAATCAACCTGCCACAAAACTGCTTCCTTTCTTTCCCCCAAAGGAAAATTCCTTCCCCACCCACACTGCTGGTAGTTAAACAGAGCTGGACCAGGATGAATCCAATTATCTTGGGATCGTGCAAGGCTAGAAAGGGGAACTTTTTCCGATTGGGAAAGAGATTCCCAGCTTCTTAAATTGGGCCATCAGCACCAACTTTTAGTTCTGCAAAGTCCTGAGATATCAGGCTTGAAAGTCATGACATATTTACAGAAAAAAATATTTTATGTGATTTTTAGAGGTGTTTAAAGTGTATTATTTATGTTTTTTTCCTACTTCTGAGCCCTCTACAGTTACATTCATGGTAAATAAGGAACCTGGCTTTCCATGAGGAAGGATACAAGAAATAATTGATACATTATTTTTTAAACTCTAAATTATTAGGAAAATAATTGTTTCTGTGGCATGCACAAAGGTGGCGTGATGTGGTATAAAAGTTTTATTGGCATTAACTGAGGATGACTTGCATAACTCCCCCCAGGCCTGATCCAAAACCCATTGAAGTCAATGGGAGTCTTTTCATTGACTTCAGACCCACTGGGGACGCACACAGCCATCAAAAACTTATGCTAATAAAACCTTTGTACCACGCCATTCATTTCTTGTATATGATATATTCCAAATGGAGTCTGGGCGTGTGGTTACTCATGAAAAGAAATTTATAATAACTAGAAGAGCTAAAGTAGTGCAATAGCTTAATTTTAATATTTGCAATTCAAAAACCAGTTTGTCCAAATAGTGAGGGGCAGCCTGAACAAAGAGCCAGGTAGCCCTTTCTAACTTGTTTTTCCTAATCACAGATCTGCTAGAACTGAATTGGTATCACACTTGTACTGCTATTAGCTCTTATAGCTATTCCTATTGCTGCTGGAGCTTGAATGGGATTGCAAAATTGATATTAACATTATGTCTGCTTCATTTGTTCACCTATTGGCAGTTGCCTTGCTGAGATTATTGTGGTTTTTTTCCTCTGTATTTTTAGCTCTGTGTGCTGCCTTCAGCAGGCTGGTTATCAGAGCCCCGATCGCTACATTTTGTAGTTTAACAAGTCCCTGTTTTGCTAATCATGAAAAACTAGTTTCAACCAACTATGCAAGAAGGGAACTTCGGCTCTACACTGCAAGCACAGATGTGTAATATGTATTGATTTGACAGTTTGAATTCTGACAGGCACGTAATGGTTTGGAAAATATTTAGGACATATTTTGCTGCTTTTAAAACCAGAGTGGTTAACATGCACATTTAATCTTTTCGGGATATAAAGGCGCCCACCAGATTCTGTATTTGATTTTGTGGATCTTTGTACAATCCGATCTGCAGTCTTGATGTGGGCCTATGGGTAGTTTCAAAACTTTGGGCCTGATTTCTCTATAGCCTGGCAGCCACACCAAGGGCAGTAGATGCCATGTTGTCAAATCTGTTTCATTGCAAGGCTCTTAGTGTTTGTTGTCTGTCTTAAAACCCCAGCTCCTGGAGTCAAGTGCTTTTGTGCAAATCTGTTTTCTTTTCTTTTTTAAAGAAGGAAATTTCTAGCCCTTGTGGTTGCAGAGAAAAGCTGGAAAGCATGAAGCGGGGGGACCCTAAACACTCAGTCACCAGAAGACAAACAAAAAGACCCCCAAAGTTCTTATTAAAAAAACCAAACCCTCCTGATTTTTTTTGTCTTGACTCCTGAGTTTTGAACACATGGGGCATGCAAACCTTCATTCTGCTGGGGGCAGTCTGTGATCCTCAAGAAGAGCCTCCACTGCCTGAGACCTGTGTCAAGTGGGTGCCAAACACTGTCATAACAGAGCTCCGTGAGAATCACAACTGTATGTCGAGTGACATACACTGCCCTAGATCTGTGGCACAACTTCCCTTGATGACAGCAGGCATCAGGCTCATGGACTTGAAGGAGAGGAAGGTGATCAGGAACAGTCAACATGTATTCACCAAGGGCAAGTCATGCCTGACCAACCCGATTGCCTTTTATGATGAGATAACTGGCTCTGCGGCTATGAGGAAAGCGGTGGACGTGATGTGATATATACCTTGACTTTAGCAAAGCCTTTGATACGGTCTCCCACAGTATTGTTGCCAGCAAGTTAAAAAAGTATGAATTGGATGAATGGACTGTAAGGTGGATAGAAAGCTGGCTAGATCGTCGGGCTCAACGGCTAGTGATCAACGGCTCAATGTCTAGTTGGCAGCCGGTATCAAGTGGAGTGTCCCAGGGGTCTGTCCTGGGGCCGGTTTTGTTCAACATCTTAATTAATGATCTGGGTGATGGGATGGATTGCACCCTCAGCAAGTTTGCGGATGACACTAAACTGGGGAGAGAGGCAGATATGCTGGAGGGTAGGGATAGGGTCCAGAGTGACATAGACAAATTGGAGGATTGGGCTAAACGAAATCTGATGAGGTTCAACAAGGACAAGTGCAGAGTCCTGCACTTAGGACGGAAGAATCCCATGCACTGCTGGGGACCGACTGGCTAAGCAGCAGTTCTGCAGAAAAGGACCCGGGGATTACAGTAGATAAGAAGCTGGATATGAGTCAGCAGTGTGCCCTTTTTGCCAAAAAGGCTAACGCAGGGGTAGGCAACCTATGGCACGGGTGCCGAAGGCGGCACGCGAGCTGATTTTCAGTGGCACTCACACTGCCCGGGTCCTGGTCACCGGTCCGGGGGGCTCTGCATTTTAATTTCATTTTAAATGAAGCTTCTTAAACATTTTAAAAACCTTATTTACTTTACATACAACAATAGTTTAGTTATATATTATAGACTTATAGAAAGAGACCTTCCAAAAAGTTAAAATGTATGACTGGCACGCGAAACCTTAAATGAGAGTGACTAAATGAAGACTCGGCACACCACTTCTGAAAGGTTGCCGACCCCTGGGCTAACGGCATATTGGGCTGCATTAGTAGGAGCATTGCCAGCAGATTGAGGGAAGTGATTATTCCCCTCTATTCGGCACTGGTGAGGCCACATCTGGAGTATTTCATCCAGTTTTGGGGCCCCCCACTACAGAAAGCATGTGGCCAAATTGGAGAGAGTCCAGCGGAAAGCAACAAAAATGATTAGGGGACTGGGGCACATGACTTATGAGGAGAGGGTGAGGGAACTAGGCTTATTTAGTCTGCAGAAGAGAAGAGTGAGGGGGGCTTTGACAGCAGCCTTCAACTACCTGAAGGGGGGCTCCAAAGAGGATGGAGCTTGGCTGTTCTCAGTGGAGGCAGATGACAGAACAAGGAGCAATGGTCTCAAGTTGCAGTGGGGGAGGTCTAGGTTGGATATTAGGAAACACTATTTCACTAGGAGGGTGGTGAAGCACTGGAATGGGTTACCTAGGGAGGTGGTAGAATCTCTAGTCTTAGAGATGTTTAAGGCCCGGCTTGACAAAGCCCTGGCTGGGATGATTTAGTTGGGGTTGGTCCTGCTTTGAACAGGAGGTTGGACTAGATGATCTCCTGAGGTCTCTTCCAACCCTAATCTTCTATGATTCTATGACTGAAGGTAGTATAACAGCATACACTGTCATGTCTCCTAAGCACAGAGGCTGCTGTCAGACCTTCACAGTGTATGTACAGGAGAGATTTTATCCAATAGATTTTTTTTCCCCATTAATTTTGCTAAAGGATTATTTCTTCCATTTATTCTCGTTTCAGCACCGGCTGTGATTTAACCACAGAAATGGATCCTTTCGGAAATACTTGACCTCTCCTTAACAGTTTCCCTTTTTCATACCAATCTTTCAGAATGTCCACAACCATTTGCCAGCAGTTAGCTATTTACTCCCAAACTGTTGTGGGTGGGGAAATTAAAAAAATGACAAATGTCAGCTCCTCTCATCTTTAATTATACTGGCAGCTGGTTGGACTACAGGAAATTTATTCTCTATGCCTAATTCAGGTTTCTCAAGCAAGGAATATTTGATTACAAAGCTAACAAAATACTGCCTCTCAAATGATTATGCAGGATGTTCAAGGGCAGATGAAGCCAATAAGACATTGAGACAGTGTGATTCTAGTGGACACACGGTGGAACCACTGTGCTCTGATTGCAAGGAGCTGGAGCTGGCCTGTTTGTACATCTCAGGCTTGTCTACGGTTACAGCACTGCACCGGTGCAGCTGCACGACTGTAGCGCTTAGTGAAGATGCTACCTAGGCTGATGGGAGAACTCCCATGGGTGAAGGTACTCCATCTCCCCAAGAGGCAGTAGCTATGTTGATGGAAGAAGCCCTCCCGTCGACATAGTGCTGTCTACACTCAGGTTAGGCCAGTATAATTGTGTCACTCAGGGAGTGTGGATTTTCCACGCCCCCTTAGCAACATAGTTATGCTGACATAAATTGGTAGTAGAGACCAGCACTGAGATTGGCACGTGGAGTGTGGAGAGGTGGTGTGCCACAGAGGAATCATGATCTAATGGTCAAGAGAATGGAATGGAGACTCAAGAACCCTGGGTTCTGTTCCCAGCTCTACCAGTGACTTGTTGCAAGATGAGGGGTAAGTTGCTTACTCACTCTTTGCCTTAGTTTTCATGGGCTCAGTCCTCCCTGGACTCTAATGTGGGAGCCAGTTCCCTGTGGCTGATCCAGGCTGGCCTGCGTCTCAGAGCAAACCAGGAGCTGCTCTATCTTACACTGCCAGCATGAGGTCCCTTAAGCCATAAGGTTCTTTAGAGTAGAGGATCCACATCCCTGCCCTACCTTTGTCTCACCTGTGTCATGTCTCCTTCCTTTTCCAGCCTGCCCCCTTCTGCCAGGGTAGAGGGTGGAGCAGCTGGCACTGGTGCCACCTCTGGGTTTATGTCAATGAGGAGTTCACCTCTGTAAGTGGAATTTTCCGGTGGCCAGTTATGGCCAGAATCCATTATCCTTGTGCCACCGTAATGGTGCAAAGTGACAGGATTGTGTTGGAGAATCTGGACCCCATCTGGTAAACTAATAATACCAACCTTGCAGGGGGGTTGGGAGACTTAGGGCCAGATCCCCAGCTGGTGTAAATCAGCATAATTTCATTGGGTTTGCTGGGGATCTACCCCTGAATGTTTGCAAACTGCTTTGAGATCCTTGGATGGATATTGCTACAGATAGGCTAAGCATTGTTATTGTGACTCAGCTGCACCCCAGGGCACACCCACGCATCACAGAATGTGTTACTGCCTATTATAAAATAGCCTTCTGCTGGGCTGTTGGAGTGGTTGCTGTTACTCATTTTTCTGCATCTCTCCAGTAATTTAAGTTTATGACTTGAAGTGGTGAGTACTATTCAGTGAGGAGGTGAAGAAGGTCTAGCTCACATGGGTTTGCTAGATGTAGGGCCTCATTCTAGAAGCATGCTGTGAACAGAAATTCCCACTGGAATCAATGGGAGTTCCAGGCACAGAGCATCTGTAGAATCTGGCCCGTAATCTGGAATACTTACTGACCAATCAGGTCTCTCAGTTTTTCCTTGCTGTGTTACATATTCAAATACATCTCTCACTTGGGCAATGGGAGACATGAGTCTGCACACACTGATTCTCTGTGCTGCCAGGACCAACTCACTTAACTTCCCACCCGCACTTTCCCCTTCAGTCAAATGGTTTTAAAAATTCTGACCTACCCACTTTATAGGAATGCTGTGAGAATTAATTATTGTTTGACCAGAGCTCTGACAATGTGAAGCATAGTGTGAACCCTAAGTATTATTATTAGATCATTGTTAAACCAGTCCTCTTCTGAAGTATTTGTGAACTAAGGAGTCACAAACCAGGGTGGATTTTACTTGGGTTCCCAGTCTTGAGGGACAGCCAAGCTTATATAATGCACTTGCACAATGTGTCTTGTACTGTATCTGGAACATTGGGGAAGGGAAAAGAAAGAATACTAATATCTGCATTATATTATTGCCTCCTTATATCATTTCAGCTCCTAGTCAAGGGAAAGATCTCCTCTTTTTTCACTGACTTCAGTGGGAGCCGGATCAAGTCCAGAATGACCAAGGGCATTGGTAGAGAAAAGAGCATTACCGTGTGTATAGTAAATTGCAGATAAAAGAGCAGGGTAAAATAAATCAGGTGCGTGACTAAGAGGTGCAATCAGGTGTAAACGGAAACTAAGAAGGGCAAGAGTGAGTAGAGAGCCTCTGATTAGTTTTGAGATTCTGAAGCTGTATGTGTGGGGAATTTTGCTTGATTGAAATACTGGTATTTTAGAGCCCAGTGAGTCTTTGTTCTTTATCAGGCCATTTAAATTATATAATAATAATAAATGGAGATATACCTATCTCATAGAGCTGGAAGGGACCCCGAAGGGTCATCGAGTCCAGCCCCCTGCCTTCACTAGCAGGACCAATTTTTGCCCCAGATCCCTAAGTGGCCCCCTCAAGGATTGAACTCACAACCCTGGGTTTAGCAGGCCAATGCTCAAACCACTGAGCTATCCCTAAATTGGAGAATATAGGATGGTGAAGCATTGCAGTAACAATCATCTGTTTTTGTTCACACTTTACATGGTTGGATCATCAAGTTGCATGCTGTAATATGAATCTATGTGTGGAACCACAAGCATTGAACATTGTCATTCACATCTGTTTACTGCAGTTTTTGAATGTGGCAGATTCTACAGTCCCATGGTAACTCCTCCAGAGGCTGTTATGGTCTGGTCTTGGTTTAAAAACGGCAGGCAGATCTCCATCTGGTGTAAATTAGCACAATGCTACACTGATTTACAGCATCTGAGGATGTGGTCCAAGAAATGGGAATGCTGGTGAGCAGTACATACAAGTTTTGTGCTGCTGCTGCTGTCTGAATAGATAGACAGACAAATGACACCCGTGTCCTCTAGTACTGTTTATCCAGCACCTTTAATGAGCCTGAATCAAAGTGGATAATTTGATTCTAAGTTTCACTCATAGCTTGAGAAAATAGCGGCAAGGAAAGAAAACACTATTTGTGAACCAGTTGTTTGTAGAAATAGGTTCAAGTCACAAAATTCAGATCCAGATTTTGGACCAGAGTTTGGAGGAAGTAGGACCTAGTGTTTTTGTTCATCGCATTAGAAAGACAGGAAGCATTTTCAAAATTTGTGTTGAAATTCCAGACCTGTTGGGATTGTATACATTTCCAACATTGGGGGTGTTTCAGTCTGTGTTTTGGCTTTCACCCTTCTGTATTCATTGGAGGAATAATTACTAAAAACCTTCAAACAAATCCAGACCCAGGTCTCCCTCCTCCTTCCTGGTTTCTTCAAACGCTCCAGTGTACACATTTCCTAATGCAACAGATCCTGAATTGTGGTCATGCAATAAGGGTGCTTAGATCATTGGTTTTCCAAACTTCCCTAGTGTGAACAATATCTTAATGAGAGCTGCTGAGTTAATGGGTCACCAACAGGCACATGCTCTTTATGGATACAGCTCCATTGAAAGCTAATTGAGTTGGATCATGTGATACAGGATAAAGAATGTGGCAAAACTACTGACTCAAATGATGGGGAAATAACTCTAGATGGATGAGCATCTGTCACAAATTCACCTGAATGGAGACACTGGAAATGAGAAGTGCCTCTGAGATTTTTATGAACTACAGATGGAACAAAGGATGGGTACAACTGACTGATACATGATGGAGAAATTGTGGGAAAACAGGCATGCATTTTACGTGTCCCTTGGATTGTGACACATGGTTAGAAAGGGTTAAACATCCTGCAAAATAAATAACCCTCAAAAGACATGTGGGGAGATAATGTTTGTGTTTTTGTGTATTTACCTATGTATGGGTAGGGTGAACAATGTAATCAACAATCCCTGTCTATGCTGTATTCTGATAATTCAGAGGTCAAAAGAACATCCTATCATTGAAATGAATTCTAAACACTGGATGTCTCTGTATTAATCTCTTTGAAATGTATAGCAAAAAATCTGTGAATGGTGGAGGAACAAGCAAATTGCCTTATGTTAATTCTGTAGCTAAGTACCTGTGATGGACCTCCTTCAAAGTCATGCTAATTGCCTTTTGAACTCTAACTTGTCAAAAGACATGAAATTGTATAAAAGATCTTTGGGTCCTGATTCTGTCATCTCAGATCTGCTTAGGCTTCATCAGGGGAAGTTTGAGTCGCAAGACTGAGGTCCCAGTTATGCTGGTATGCCCTGAATATGATATTTGGACATTGGACTAAACCTATGAACTATTTCTAAAAGAACTCTTTGCAACTACAAAGCTCACCATCTCTGCTATGAATCTGAATCTCAGTGGATTGAACTCATGTCTATATGTATATTGATCTTTTAACCATACTCTCTCTCTCTTTTGTTTTTTAATAAAGTTTAGTTTAGTTAATAAGAATTGGCTGTAGTGTGTATTTGGGTAAGATCTGGAATATTCAATAACCTGGGTGGTAATATGTCCGATCCTTTGGGATTGGTAGAACCTTTACTTTTATATGATGAAATAAGATTTACAGAAAATTTCATCATATTTGACATGGGTACCTGGATGGAGGCCAGAGGCTGGATCACTTCAAGGGAACTATGTTGTTTGGACTTCTGAGTAACCAGTAAGGCAATAAAGAAGCTGTTTTATGCTGGTTTGGTAAATCTAAATATTGGAATATCCACCAGCTTTTTGGGGATTGTCTGCCCCATTCTTTGCAGTTCGCCCTAATTGAGTGACCATAGCTGGCCCCCACTAGGACCCTGGTCACATGGATGCTGTCCAAATCATCTCATTTGTGGCAACAGTACATCACTATTCCAAACATGCTAGAATTCTAGGCTAGAATCGAATCTCATTCACACCAGAGTAGCTGCAGGGAGGTCAAGAGAGTTACTTTGGTTTTACAGTAACTGAGTCTAGGCCAGAATTTGCACCTGAGACAATCTATGATAAGCCAGTTCCTATTCTGCTGCACAAGGGATGGTCACAGTTGCCGTTTCTGCACAAAGGCAAGCACAAGGGCTGTGCAAGGCTAGTGCTATGAGTCAACACCAAAGGTTCTAGCTGGGCTCTGCCCAGACTGAGTGTGGAGATCAGGATGTGGTCCACAGCGTACAACCCACAGAGCTTTTGTGTTCGAAGCAATAGCAATAAGTGATTTGTTGCAGTCAGTAGAGGCTTGCATGGAATTTAGCACTAGGCCCTAAGTGGCTTAAATTAGAAAAATTGCAATGAAGGACTGATTCACCCCTCCACTATTCCAATTTTTCAGTGGTGTTACTCCATTGACTATACTTGCCCAAAACTGGAGTAACACGGTGTATCCAGCCTTAAAAGTGTAGTTTGCAGACAAAGTTCAGAACTAATCAGGACAGCCCATGCTGCAACAGTGTTTGAAGCACTACACTATCAGAACAAACTCTCTTTAGCTGAGCGTCATAACCTGAGACTTGATGCTGTTTTCAGAAGCCGCTAAAAGCTGCCGTTTCTGAATTAACCTTTTACTAGAGTCACATGCACCGCATATAACACAGAGCCTTTTTTATTACTGAAAAAACACTAATAGGCATTTCTAAAATTAACGTTTTTATATATAATCACAGACACGTTAACAAGTGCACACATCTGGCCTAAATTAGACCACCTATTGAGGTGGCCTCCAAAACCTAGACGTTACCAGAGGAAACATTGGAAAAAATAGTTTACTACCAATGGGAGGAACATTTTAAAGCCAGCCCACCAGCAAAGAGCCTTGGCAGCCCATAAAAAATTCTTCAACGGAGAGTGGAAAGTGCCACATGAAGGGATAGCTTCTGATCTCAGTTACACCAACATAATTTCATTGACTTCAGTGGACCTACTCTAGCAGTACACCAGTGCAACAGAATAGAACCTGACTGGAAGGTGACACATAGTCCTGAAACAGTCCAAGACATAAGCCTGTCACAGAAATCCACTTCCCCCATACCTCAGGTTGAAAGAAAGCATCAGAAAATAAAAATTTTTTGCAACTGTTGGAGAATGTAGAATACTCATTTTAGAAATAAAGTGGGTGAGGTCATATCTTTTATTGGACCGACTTCTGTGGTGAAAGAGACAAGCTTACACAGGGCGCGATACATATATTTCAAGGATATGTATATTTCAAGTATTTTTTTCCCTATCTTTAAAGATGAGATCTCTTGACACTTACCTAAAAGACCAGACTGGGAGGACCACAAGCTGTACTGTATAAATACCGCCTGTCCAAGACTGATTTTAAAGAGTGTAAGTTGGCTCGAGACATTCAGAATGGCGGTACTCCTGTGCTTTCCCACTCCACTCTATCAACAACATGTTGGGTTAATAGGAAGATCAACTCCTAGAAACATGACAACGCTCCACCCCACTGAACAAGGAGTGCATTATTCTGAATCAACCCAAAGACTTGAATTTAAGATATCATACACAAAATGTAATTGCTTTTGACAAGTGTGGAGTTGCAGAACAAGTCCCATTCCCAGTGTACCTTCAGTGACATCGCTGGAGTCATGCCAGCAATGGATTTGGCCCTTAGTGTTTAAATTGTTCTAAGTTTTACTTGTGCTTTAAATTATATTCTCCCTTCCCACTTAACTTGCAGCATATTGGAATATCATTTGAGGTTGGTGCATTCTGCCATCTTGTGGGAGCGATTCACAGTGGCACGGAAGTGTCTGGGTTAAAGGTGGTGCATAGAGCCAGGGGATCTGTAGGGAACCCCAGCCTTGACTTTGGGATATCCTTGATTGTTTATCTGTGAGCCCCTCCCCTTTAAAAGCACTGCTGACTTAGCGGTGGTGCTGCCGTTAGCTTCCCCCATCACATCTGTGCTCTACCTACCACTCCAAGGACAACAGAAGCCATGCATTGGTAGTCAGTGCTTCGAGGAGCAGCGTTAATTGTCACAGCAATTTGCCACCTATATATCAGCCATGGTTGCTATGGCGTAGGTGACAAAGAGCTTCTGCTCCTTAGCAGCCTCCCATTTCTGGCCAGTCAGTCTCCCTACAGTGTGAATATTTGGAGACTTGCCTTGTTTCTGTGGCTGCCTAGCAGGCAAGGATGAGGCGGTCGGTGACAGAGAATGACACCACACATTGGCATAAAATATGCCACACTGGTTCACACCATCTAGCCCAGCATCCTGTCTCCAGCAGTGACCAGCACCCCCCGCTTCAAGAGAAGGTGTAAGAAAAACTGCTGCAGGCAACTGTAGAATACTCTGCCCCAAGGGAAAGTTTCTTCCTAACCCCCTATTAGTTAGGGGTTGGCTAATGGCCAAAACATGATGGTTTATCTTTATTATTATTTACTAGGGTGACCAGATGTCCCGTTTTTAAAGGGACAGTCCCGTTTTTGGGGACTTTTTCTTATATAGGCGCCTATTACTCCCCACCCCCTGTCCCGTTTTTTCACAGTTGCTATCTGGTCACCCTATTATTTACTATCTGTTTTGATGTAGTGCTAGTGTAACCCATGTGCCTAATAGGGAGATATCTCTTTAAGAGACTCATTGGGGGAGGTAGGAGTGAGTTGTGTCTGGGTCATTGTTGCTAGGCAGATTAAGCACTCCACATCTTCTGGAATTGGGTGCGGTAGTATTGGATATCCTCCAATAGGTTCCCTGTTGCTGGGGTCAGACTTCATGAGGGCAAGCAGGCAGGGCAGCTGCTTTGCAGAAGGCCATGTGCCCTGTGTGAGTTGGGAGGAGATGTGCCCAGGAGCAGAGCAGGCTGTTGTCCCTAGCTCTGAAGCATTTTGCAGCAGGTTAGTGATACTGTTAACCCTCAAACAGGGAAGCATGGCCAATTCTAATTATAGCAAGGGGAAATTGAAAGGGAAAAATAACGTCTATTTCAATTGAATGTTGTTTTGATTTTAGCCAAACTGTTCTAGCTAAATTGTCTCAACTAGTCTGATTCACCAAGTTTTCCTTAAATGTAGTAATGGTCAAAGAGTCATTTATATTTTGCTATTTTCAGTTTTGTATTTTCTTGTAATAGGGTTTTCTTTAAATCTAAACACATAACTGAGTGATTGGTTAATCAGTCAGCTGACTGGCTAGCAGTGATTTCAGCAGAGGAAGAGTCTGCATGGATTCCAGCTGATTCCTACAAGGAAGTGGAGGGAAGATGTTGTTTTAGACTCAGCAGACTGCATAGATTTGGTGATCAAAGACTCTAACTNGACCCCATTGTCCTAGGTCAGTGGTGGGCAACCTGCGGCCCGCAGGCTGCATGAGGCCCATCAGGGTAATCCCTGATGGCCGGGAACGGTGAACCCCGGCCACTGGGAGCTGCAGGGGGGCCGTGCCTGCGGATGGTCAGCATCAGCAAAATGTCTTGCGGCCCACAATCAGATTACCCTGATGGGCCACATGCGGGCCGCAGGTTGCCCACCACTGTCCTAGGTGCTGTACAAACACAGAACAAAAAGACAGTCCCCCAAAGAGCGTACACTCTGAGTAACCTCCATTACTCCCCTTTCATGTTCCTAGGCCCCATTCCAACAAGGATGGCACATGTCTACTCCCCGTGCATGGTGCATAATGCAGAGGCGTCTGACTCAAAGAGAATGGCATGAAAGGAGATAGTAATTGCTTCTCTCTTCTGCTTCATAAGAGACTGATACTCATTGAAGGGCGCTGAGTGGGGAAGGTCAGCACAGATAATTGTGTGGTTAAAGCATTGCTGGGGCCCAAAGTTACTTGCATCAGTCCTTCACTTGTGGGATTGTGTGTATTTGAAGAGTGATTTTATGAAACAGCACACTCCAGCCAGAATTGCTTTTCTTTAAACAGTTACTCACAGTGCTTTTCCCCACAGAGTTTCAGAAGGATTTTCAGTTGGATTGACTGACACAGTGAAATGGAAGATACAGTTCAAGGATGAAAAGGGCCTGTACTTTGTTTAGTTTTCAGTGAAAACATCAATAAACCACATTAGCTGGTGTTTTGAGCTGTCAGAGGCATGGACACTTTGTTTTGTTCATCTATCTGAATTACAGCCCTAACTGGAAAAAAGCAGAACTGAACAACCCCAAACTTGGGGGAAGTTGCGATCCAGATCCCAACTTCACAGGCAGCTGCTTGTCTCTGTGATGGTCCAAACCAAAACCCCAGATAAGAGACCTGACAGGTTGAGGGAGAAGTTAAAACCCAGATTCGATTCTAGAGCCAAAGTTTGCAACTCTCAAACTGGATTGCTCTTGTAGCGATGGCCCTGTGTGCTGGGCAACTGACACTGGATGAGGTTGAAGGCATTTTTGTTTTGCTTTCTATAAAAAGCATTGCTGCAATGATCTTGAAGAAAAAAAAGATTTGGGGCCTGATTCTACTTTCATTTATGTTAGGGTAAATCGGGCGTAGTATCGCCACCAAAATAAAACTGGAGTGAGAACTGAATCGGGTCCATACTTTGTAAGATGAAATTCAACCAGATGGGGAGGGCTAGTACAATCTCTTCCAAACCACTTACACCCAACAAGTAAGGCTGTGAGAGGAAAGAGAGGGCCACGAGTGGAAGAACTGTTCAAGAGGCCTAAACAATGTAGATCCCATGGCTAGGAACTCCTGTGAAGCACAAGTGGAGGGGGCTGCTGCTTCTATTCCAACCCATAGGCTGGAGAAGCAGTGGCCATAGAGGGAATGCATTACAACACTGAGGCACTCATTTGCAAGCTCTCTCTCGCTCTCTCTGGTTGAGTGTGTCTGTAATATGAGGCCTACCAATTTGGACACTGTTCCTTTAACTGATGTCCTTAGGATCTTCAGTACCAAAATGCAAACCTCATGTAACTACAGTTTTAGAAAAGCAGAGGCTACCTTGCTTGATTGGATGAATACACAGAACCAGCCTCAATTTAGCTGCTTCAAACATTTTACTGGTCTGTGCTGGATTTTTCATCAGAGTGGACTACACAGCAGACACTGGAAATACTTCTAATTTGATGGCTTGGATATCGCCCAGGTTTATTGTATAAAGCTATATGCAAGAGTTCACAGCAAAATCTTTGCTTAATTGGCACAAAATCTCTCCATGCCATTGTTGGGTAGTATTTTGCTCTTGGGTCAGAAGCAGGGTGCCATTAGAAATAATTGTATACAGTGTGTGTGAGAGGGAGGAGAGGAGGAAGAGTCATGGTACATCCCTTTTTACATGCCTGCAGCAAACTGCTAGGGTCACACTGATGAGCTGACCTACACGTTCATACTGATTTCAGCCCATAATCACTTCAAATATATTCATTAATGTAAGGCAGGGTTGGAACTCACCCAGCGAAATAACACAGGGCTTAAAGAGGAACTGAAAGACGTGACATCTGCCAAGCCTTAAAGTCACGATTCTGTTTCCCCTGGCTACGCTGTATGTGATAAAGCCTTCTGTGCTGCTGTAGGAGTTAATGATGCCATCCTCTGTAGTAAGTGAAACACAGAACCCTGAACACAGGTTGGGGCAGGTAACTAGAAGGGGAACTGATTTTCAACCTCTTTGATTCACCATCTATTCAATGATTATTTTACAATCTGCACATATTTGGGACCCTAAGAGGTTTGTTCCTTCTTTTCAAAGCATTTCTGTTCCCCTTTAAAGAATCTGAAGGACTGAAAGGGGTAAGATGCACTGGGGAGAGAAACAAGTTCAAAACAGTTTCAAAGAACTGGATATAATCTTTTTCTTCCATTCCTCTCCTAGAACCTGATCCAAATCCCATTTGTCTTTCCATTGACTTCAGTGGGAGCTGGATCAGGCCCCTAAAGACGTTGTATTGGCATGGGCTGTTAACCATCAACAGCAGATGAAGTGATTTCTATGTTAGTGAAGGGTCTAAATCACTTTGGAGTACTGCAGGAAAGTCACTACTGTGTGTAAAGTCTGGCTTTCAGTATGAAAACCACATGCTGAATAGAATTATTGCTTATGACGGTAGTGACAACCTGCCCCAAGAGGGATTGGGGCTCCATTGTGCAGGGTGTTGTACCAACACATGCAAAGAAAGTATTATTATTATTCCCACTCTACATATGGGGAACTGAGGCACAGAGTGAGCGTCATCTTTGGCTTTAACCTTTTTCTGGGTCCTCACATCTAGGCGATGTCTAAATTCTTTCTGCAGAGCATGTCTAAGATATGGCCTTTCCTATTGAGCCACACAGCTAAAACTCCTGTCCTGGCTGTATCCCTGAGTCTCGCTGTATCGTCTCTATCCCTGGCTGTATCCCTGTGTCTCGCTGTTGCCGCTGTTTCCCTGGCTGTATCCTTTCCTATTGAGCCACACAGCTAAACCTCCTGTCCTGGCTGTATCCCTGAGTCTCGCTGTATCCTCTGTATCCCTGGCTGTATCCCTTAGTCTCGTATCTCAATTACTGCAACATTCTTCTCTCTGGCCTTCACAAATGCCGTCTTGCCCTGCTCGTGTTTGTTCAGAATGCTGCTGCCAAGATCATTTTCCTAGCCCCTTGCTCTGACCATGTCACCCCTCTCTCTTTGCATCCTTCCACTGCCCCCCTCTTCTCTATCACATTAAACATAAGCTACTTGTCTTCACTTTCAAAGCCACTTTACAGTCTATCCCCATCGTACAGTATGGAAAGTTTGACTCCCGTCTAATAGGGAGCCAGTCTCCATTGCCCACGTGTGAAATTTTCAAACATGCACCTTCGTGCTTTCTCCATGCTGCACCTCATGCTTGGGAGGAGCTCCCCTGGAACATCCGCAAACCTGCTTCATTGTCCTCCTTCAAATCGCTCCTTCAAACTCTCCTTTGCTGTGATGCCCACACAAAACTTAACAACAGCTGGTGAGCTGTTACCATTGCCTATCATACTGACCATTATTGTCTTTGTTTCCATGTAATGTGCTCTTTGCCTGTATCTATCTGTTGCCTCTTGTCTTATATTTAGATTGAAAGCTTTTCGGGGCAGGGATTGTTTTTGTTCGCTGTTTGTACTGCGCCTAGCACAAATAGCTGTGACTGGAACTCCTAAGCACTATGGTAATACAAATACTCATAGACTTTAAGAACAGAAGGGACCATTGTGATCATCTACTCTGACCTCCTGCACATTGCAGGTCACAAACCTCACTCACCCACTTCTGAAATAGACCCCAACCTCTGGCTGAGTTACTGAAGTCCTCAAATAATGGTTTAAAGACTTCAAGTTACAGAGAATTCACCATTTACACTAGTTTAAGCCTGCAAGTGACCCGTGCCCCATGCTGCAGAGGAAGGCGAAAAACCCCCATGGTCTCTGCCAATCTGACTCGGGGGAAATTTTCTTTCTGACCCCAAATATGGCCATCAGCTAGACCCTGAGCATGTGGGCAAGATCTACCAGGCAGATACTTGGGAAATAATTTTCTGTAGTAACTCAGAGCCCTCCCCATCGAGTGTCCTATCTCCAGCCATTGGGATTTTTGCTACTGGCAGTTGCCGATGGACCACATGCCATCGTAGGCAGTCCCATCATACCATCCCCTCCATAAACTTATCAAGTTCGGTCTTCAAGACAATTAGGTATTTTGCTCCCGCTGCTCCCCTTGGAAGGCTGTTCCAGAACTTCACTCCTCTGATGCTTAGAAACCTTTGCCTAATTTCAAGCCTAAACTTGTTGATGGCCAGTTTATATCCATTTGTTCTTGTGTCCATATTGATGCTTAACTTAAATAATTCCTCTCCCTCCCTGGTATTTATCCCTCTGATGTATTTATAAAGAGTAATCATATCTCCCCCCGGACTTCTTTTTGTTAGGCTAAACAAGCCAAGCTATTTGAGTCTCCTCTCATAAGGTAGGTTTTCCATTCCTCTGATCATCCTAGTAATCCTTCTCTGCACCTGTTCCATTTTGAATTATTTTTTTCTTAAACATATGGGAGACCAGAATTGCACACAGTATTCCAGATGAGGTCTCACCAGTGCCTTGTAGAATGGTACTAACACTTCCCTGACTACTGGAAATACTTCTCCTGATGCATCCTAGGACTTCACTAGCCTTTTTCATGGCCGTGTCAAATTGACAGCTCATAGTCATTCTGGGATCAATGAATACACCCATGTCTTTCTCTTCCTCTGTTGCTTCCGAATGATAAGTCCCCAGGTTGTTGAAAAATTCTTATTGTTAATCTCTAAATGCATGATCTTGCACTTTACACTATTAAATTTCATCCCATTTCTATTGCTCCAGTTTACAAGGTCATCCAGATCTTGTATAATATTCCGGTCCTCCTCCATATTGGCAATACCTCCCAACACTGTGTCATCTGCAAATTTTATGAGCATATTCTCATTTTTTGTGCCAAGGTCAGTAATAAAAATGTTAAATAAGATTGGTCCCAGGACCAATCACTGAGGAACTTCACTAGTAACCTCCCTCCAGCCTGACAGCTCACCTTTCAGTATGACCCGTTATAGTCTAATTGCCAGGGTCACAGAGGAAGTCTCTTAGAGAGCCAAGAAATGAACTCAGGATCCTCCTGAGCCTTAGTCCAGTGCCTTAATCACAGACCATCTTTTCTCCCTAACAGAAATACTATTATTAGTCAAAAATGAACCAAGTAGTTGTGTATGTAAGAAAATAAGTATTAGCATCTTTTATTGTAACCTTCTTTCTTCCCAAATACCTCTCACTTTGTCTGTCAACCTGCATGGTACTTTGTCTAACCTGAGTCAAAATCCATACCCCTAAATAATCCAAATGAAGCATGTGAGTAGGTCCATTGAAGTCAATGAGGCTCCTCAGATGTGTAAGGGATACTGAGCTGAGTAAGTGCTGTCAGCTCAGATCCTTAGATTATAAACTTCGCAGGCATCTGTTGAAATAAGAAACATTGGTAATAAAAATATCATTATAATGGTTAATAATGCCTTCACCCCAAAATTGTATGTGAGAATCTGTAAAGAGGGAAGTCATCGAGTGATCTCCAATTCAGCTGCATTTAAGTGCCTTATTTTCTTTTTAAGGACCTTCGAAAGAATCTGACAGAAGGCCCCCAAAGCACAGAGAAAATCAAACACCCAGAAGAGAGAGAATCTGCAGCTAAACTTCATCTCTCTGTATTCTCCAGTAACAAGGTGAAGGGTCGAAAATCTGACAGTGCTCAGAGACCAGAGAGAGCAGCAGCTCAAGCTCATGCACTGAGCTTATGGTGGCTCAATATTGTATTTAGAATTGGCAAGATCCTCTAGAACCTGGTACATGAGAATAAGTCTGTATTTTCACAATGGAATAAAATCCTTTCCACATGGAGCAGGGGTTTGGATTCACCAAACTGGTTGCCCATCTCCAATACCAGTTAACAGAGTGCCAGCAACACTGAGGCACCTCCTTCCCCACCTCAATCTGCAATGTAGCAATCCCACCACACCACATCTAACTAGCTGGCAAGTCCAACACTGCATATCTGTGCCAAATGTGCCGTACCATGGGAGCAATGGGAGTGTATCCTGGGTCACGACTGATCCGTCTGGTGATCATGTCACTAGCTAGTTGCTTCATTTCTACTGTTGCCATCATCAGTGGATATGTACCCACTTTCTGTGAAGGAAGGAACAATTCTGTATCAAGCTATAGAAGCCATCAGAATATTCCAACAACTGATAAACTCATTCTATGTGATGTCAGTGCCTGAGCAGGAACTGGCAGTGCCACCTGGTTCAACACCATGGTACACAGAAAGCAAACAGCAGTGGCAGTTTGCTATTCAAATGCTGTCTTCAGTGTAAATTTGCCAATAACACACACCACTTTACTGCCCCAAATTTCCCAGCAACATTAAGGTGCCAGCACTGGCATCTCAAGGGTTACTCATAGATTTATATTTTTTGTAGGCATCACAGCAGGGAAGAATTCTAAGGAAGGATGTGAAAGAGGCAGCCTGAGTTAAGCTACTATTATTTTTTAAGCTAAAAGAACAAGTTCTGGGACTCCTATCACTAGAAAGGAGATCCATGTATCCCTCCTTCTGTCTTGATTATTACTACTTGTTACTGTGTGTCTGAGTGGGCAAGGGAGAGTGGGTGGCCAGTTTTCAACAGCTGAGTGCATTTTTATCACATTCTCTGCAGGCTTCAAGGTAAACTGAAAATTGTTAAATATCACGAAATGGACCATGGAAGGTTGCATCCTGGTCTTCTTACAAAGATAATCAAGAGCTAGTGTGGGATTTTATACGCATTGCATGTCATGCTCTGATCAGGATGGATGGGATTGTACCCTGGAACTAATGTTTTTAGATTATTATTTATTATTATTTGTAACATTGTAGTGCCTAGCAAACCCAGGTATGGACCAGGACTCCATTGTGCTAGGCGCTGTACAGAACAAAAATAGATCCATAACATTATTTGATTTATGTCAAATGACAAAAATTCAAATCCCCCCTGTTTTGAAGTATATACACCAGATGGATATAATCTTGATCCTGTCATACTTTTAATGAGCCTATCCAAAGCCCTATGGAGCTGATGGAAAGAATCCCATTGATTCAAGAAGCTTTAGATCAGGCCCCATTGTGAGACAACTGGAGAGACCTGTAACCTTATTGTAATTGGAGAAAAGGATTGGCTTGCCTTCCCCCCAAAAATTATTTGATTGTATGCCCCACCCTGCCCTCCCTCCTCCAAACGGATGGCAGGCTCCAACTTTAATCAACTATATCTTCCTTTTTTTAACCAGTGATGGATAGGAGACTTGGGCCACTTAAGTCAATGGTGTTACACTAGAGATGAATTTAGTTAATTGGTGACATTCTCTAGGTACCATACCAAGTTGCAGAAATCCCCATGAGCTATTTCATATATTAGAGTGTGAGACTTTTCTTCTTTTTCTTCTAGTGACATAAGTCTTTATTTTCTAGACATTTATACCCCAGTGGCATTCAGACACCAAGACTAAAGTAAATTAGAAACATCATTTATAACAGTATTGTAACATGCAGGATCCCTAAGCATGGCCCAAATGGGGAAGAAGAGAAAACAAAACATATTGAAATAAAATCTAGAATAGCTGGTACGAAGAGAGAGGTCGTGTGCTCTAGTGGAGGAGGACTGGCCTGGGACTCAAGGAAACTCATGTTCTATTCCTGGCTCTGATACTGACCTGCTGTGTGACCTTAGGCAAGTCTCTGTGCCTCTCCTACACATGGTCTGTTTCGTCTACTTAAAGTAAAGGCTGTTTGGGACAGGGCTATCTCTTACTATGTGCGTACAGTACCTAATGCAATGAGGCACCAGTCTTGGAGGGGGCCTCTATGCACTACTATAATACACATAATATTAATAATAATAACCAAGCTTCTCAATGATTGCTATTCTTGTTTATTCTGTGTATTGTGATAGGTACTCCAAGCGCTAATCAATGTCTAATCTATCTGTTCAGGTTCTTATACCATCCCCATCACAGGGTTATCCAAGCACCTTTTAGTAAGAGTAGATCTAGGGTGACTTCTCCTCTGGTCAGAGTCTCTACTTTCTTGATCACAGAATTGTCCTCTACATATGAACATTGAATTGCTTTGGTGCGTGGTTGGCTGTATTTGTTACCAGATAGCTGATGATTCAGAACAGTACTGTAAAATGTAAGTGGCATCTGTGTCTTGGGGGAAGAACACCTGCCACCTTACTCCAGAGTGTTCTTTTTGCTTCAATTAGTGAAAGTATTATAGTGCATCAGTGGAGTTTTGCCTGAGCATGCATAGCAGGATCAGGCCATATGCCACTAAGACAAAAGAAAAGCACTTTCTGTGATCTAGAATACTAATCTTTTGGTGATACAGGCTGAAGTGCAGTGTTGTATGCCTGATTAGAGACACTGGAGGGGCTTGACGCTTTTCTGTGATGAAACAAGCATTGTCCAGTACTGCATCAGACTAAGTGGGCCATCAGTCCATTCTGCTATGGCAAATTGTGCAGAGCACACTACACATCAGTGGACAGAGGAAATTGTTGATCTAGACTACCACGGCAAATCTCAGCTCTTATGAGAACTGCCATGGGCTATTTAATGACCACATACCACCTCTTTTTTTTTTTTTTTTACATGTCACTTAATAGATTAGAGGCCAGATTCAAAAATGGGTGCCTAAAGACACACTCCTAAATCCCTATTATGGCACCTAAGTGATCTGATTTTTCAGAAGTGCTTGAGCACCGAGTAATTTCCATTGACTTCAGTGGCAGCTGCTGGATGCTCAGCACTTTTGAAAAATCTCATCACGTATTTAGGGACCTACATCTGGATTTTGAAGTCTGTGCTGTAGGCACCCATTTAAAAAAATCTAGGCCTGTGTGTACATAGCCACTTGCGTGACACTCAGCTATCTGCCTTGCAAAGATGAAGGGCTGAGTTGGCCTGGCTGGGATTTGATGCTGTGGTTCAAGGGAGACTAGGGTCCAAACCCTCAAGTAGTGTAATCTGGAAATCAGTGGAGTTACACCCATTACACCAGCTAAGGATCTGGCCTCAGGTGCTCATCCATACCTGATACTTAGTCCACTATGCATTATTACTATTTTTAAATAAACCTTCCCACTCCTACTACTTCAGTACTTTCAAATCTGGACATCAAACCCTGATTCTCGCAGTTATAAATGGTCCAGAACATATTTTGGGGGATTCTGCTGTCGACATTGGTTATGTCCTGTGTGTTCATATAACAGAGTCCTTCCTACATGCATACAGATAATTTATTCATCCCAAGATGCATGTGTACATTTGTAGGGCAAAGGTAGTGAGGAATGTTCACCATCATCATAGTGGTGTTCAGTGCCCAAGGAACCCAGATACACCACTGGATACTTAAACCATATTCTTCTCATCCTAGGCTTGATTCTCCTCTTGCTTCCTGGCAGATTTATGCCATTAAAACTTCATTGAATTCAGCAGGGTTACTCCTGATTTACACCAGAGTAAATGGAACCAAAGTCTGGCCGTTTGTGACTTGTTGTGTGTTAATGGCTGTGAAATTTTGTTTGAGCATCCTTGTGAACTTTAATCTCTAAAGATGTACTCATCCCTCCTTCATGCTGCATTTCGTTTAGAAACGAATCCAATGTGCTGATATTCTTTTTAAATGCTGAAAAATGACCTTGCTTATTTTGATGTGCACAGAACAATGGCATTCATTGTCTGCACTCGTTCTCAACCCAAGGGCCGTGAGTCATCAGGATTATGAAAGACACAGCATTTAGTCACTGGCTGTCAATCACATGTGTGATGAAAGATGGAGCCTTTCAGGAACGTCTGTCCCGGTAATCGTTGTTGTTTGTTGGGTGCATCTCACTAGAACCCAAGCCTCCAATCAGAAGTGAGGCCTTTTTGTGTTAAGCACTGTGCAAACACACGTTGACACAAGCCTGGCCCTGAAGAGCTTATGATCTGCAAAAGAAGTCGATATTATCAAACAGTTTTCATCCAAGGGTCTTCACAGACATCAGCTAGTTAAGCCTCACAGCAGTCCTGACAGTGAGGGAAGTGTTAGTGCATTGTATAGAGAAGAAGCATGACCGAAGGGGTAGGGTACTAGCCTAGAACTTGGGAAATCTGGGTTCAAGACCTTGCTCCACTCGAGACTTCTTGTATGACCTTGGGCAAGTCACTTAGCCACTCAGTGCCTCAGTTCCCCATTTGTATGTAGCAAACTCGCAGCCCCCATAGCAAGGCGGCTGTGCCCCAAAAGAGGACACACACCTCTTAGGGCCCTGTGGGGTCCACCCCAAAGTCCTGCACTGTTGACTTCTCCAACAGCAGGAGGGAAGGGATGGGGGAACGACCCTCCCACCCCAGCCATCATGGCAACCTTCTCCAATGGGAGGAGGGGAGACAACAGCAGTCCCCAGCAGCCAATCAGAGGGCAGAAGACAGCCAGGCAGACTGCAAGCACTCTCTGCCCTGGGCAGCGCCCTGGATGCCAGGGAACTCAGCAGGGAGGCTGTGGATAGCTCAGCTTTCCCAGCACGGGGCAGAGACCAGCTGGGAGTGGAGGGGAGAGAGGTCTCCCTGCAGCCGGCCGGCACAGCACATCCGGGCCCAGCAACTGGCCGGTCTGTGACCTCAGCCTGCAGAAAAGCCTTAGGAGGGGACAAACCGCTCCTCCTGCCCCCAGTCTGCCGGCAATTGGAGGAGACAGTCCAGCTCTCCTGACACCGCCTGCACCCTGCTGGCCCTGGGACAGGAGGCGGGAGTTTGTATCCAGAGACCCGACCTGCTTACAACTGAACCCGCAGGTTCCAAGCTTTAAAAACTGTCAGCATCGTTCCAGAAGGGGGCAGGGTGGCTAGTCCTTCTCCAGCGATCCCCAGGGAGGACTTGCCTGCCTGCCCAGTCTCCTGCCTTCTCAGTGAGAAAAGGAGCCTGTGTGGGGACACTGTATTACCGCTAGACAAGTAGTTAGGGTTTAATCTTACACCATTAAGGCACATTGCATCTGCGAAAGGGCTTTCCCCTGCCTGGATCATCGAGACCTGCACTGCCAGTTCCCAGTGTAATGAAGTGTGTTTCTAACACCATCTCCTTACAGGCCTGCAATGTGTCTCCACATGCACCTCCTGGGTACCCGAGGTGTGGGGAATGGACAGAACTAGGAGGGGAGACACTTTTGTTTAGGAACACTGGGGGAGTGTGTGGTCACATGACCTAGTATGCTTGCAGGCATAGCCTTTAGTAATTAAAAAAGTATTATTAATATCTCTAATCATACTCCTACCTGGAGGATAAAGGGGTAATCAGTAGCACCTAGCATGGATTTATTAAGAACAAATTATGCCAAACCAGCTTGATTTCCTTCTTTCACAGAGTAATTGGTTTGGTGGATAAGAGGACTCTGGTGGACATAATATATATGGACTTTAGCTTTGACGCAGTCCCACATGACATTCTGATAAGTAATCTGGAGAAATGCAGGCTCGGTAGAACTACCATTAAGTGGATACTTAATTGGTTAAACAACCACAAACAAAGAATAGCTATTAATGGAATGTTATGAGTTTGGAAGGAGGTCTCAAGTGGGGTTCCACAGGGCTTTGTTATGGGTCTGGTGTTATTTAATGTTTTTATTGATGACCTGCATGTATAAATAGAGAGCATACTGATCAAATTTGTAGATGACACAAAGCTGGGGGGGTTGCCAACACTTCTGGAGGATAGAGCTAAAATTCAAAGGGATCTTGTCTATAGCCCAGTTCTCCAATTTATCAACAAAATGAAATTCAACAAAGACAAATGTAAGGTACTACACCGAGGGAAGAAAAACCAAATGCACAAATACAGAATGGGGGATAATTGGCTTGGCAGCAGCACTGGTGAGAAGGATGTGGGAGTTATGGTGGATCACAGCCTCAACATGAGTCAACAATGCAATGCTGTTGCAAAAAAAAGCAAATGCAATTTGGGGTTGTAGTGACAGAGGCATAGCATGGAAGTCACAGGAGATGATAGTACTGCTCTACATGGCACTGGTTAGGCCTCAGCTGGAGTATGGTATCCAGTTTTGGTCATCAATGTTTAAAAAGGAAAACTGGAAAGGATCCAGAGTCGAGCAACAAAAGATGATCAAAGGGATGGAATAAGCGCCATATGAGCAAAGGCTGAAGGAACTGGGTATGTTTAGTTTGGAAAAGAGGAGATAAGGGGGGACATGATAGCGGTCTTCAAATACTTGAAAGACTGACATTAAAAAGATGGAGAAAAGTTGCCACAGAGACCAGGCCAAGAGACAATGAGTTCAAACTATGGCATAGCAGATTTAGATTAAATGTCAGGAAAAACTTCCTAACTGCAAGAACAGTAGGACAATGGAACAGATGGCCTAGGGAAATCATGGAATCTCCTTCACTGGAGGTTTTCAAAAGGAGGCAGGATAGCCACCTGTCTTGGGTGGTTAAACCAGTGGCTCTCAGCCTTTCCAGACTACTGTACCCCTTTCAGGAGTCTGATTTGTCTTGCATATCCTCAAGTTTCACCTCACTTAAAAACTACTTGCTTACAAAATCAGACATAAAAATACAAAAGTATCACAGCACACTATTACTGAAAAATTGCTTCCTTTCTCATTTTTACCATATAATTATAAAATAAATAAATTGGAATATAAACGTTGTACTTACATTTCAGTGTATAGTACACAGAGCAGTATAAACAAGTAATTGTCTGTGTGAAATTTTAGTTTGTACTGGCTTCGCTAGTGCTTTTTATGTAGCCTGTTGTAAAACTAGGCAAATACTTAGGTGAGTTGACGTACCCCCTGGAAGACCTCTGCATACCCCCAGGGTATGTGTATCCCTGGTTGAGAACCAGGGGTTTTTGACTAGATGACCTTGTGGTCCCTTCTAATCCTATGCTTCTATGATAATCATTTAATGTTTTTACTGATAGTGTATTTCTCTTTAATCCAATTCTTACATAAAGGTTACAGTTACTGTTTTCAGTTTGTTTGAGTGAGTTTGATTGTTTGTGGGTTCAAGTGTGGTAGCTACTGCCTTAGTGTGGGTAAGCCCTGGTGTCACATCAGGCACCACCAAGGAGCTTTATCCTTTAGTGCCCCAGGAGGAGGAGCAGGGCACCTACCAGCAGCACCCGCGAAATGAGCCCAGGTGACAGAAACTTTGGAACTGTCCAAAGACTGTGAGGTGCCCCACTCCTGTCTGAACATCACACAGGCACGAAGCCAGCGCTGAAAGGGGGGGGGGTGTCACATGTGGAATGCGGATAACATCACTTCCCTATCTCCCAGGGGTGCTGTGAGGATAAATAAATTTAAAGATTGTGAGGCAGATGCCATGGCAATAGAGGCCAGATTATATGGCCATGGAGGCAAAAAGGGCTTGTCTTCATTGCAGAGTTAACTTGGGCTCTTACATAGGAGCTGAGTTATGCACACTCCTGTCCACACACAAAACCCCCTCCTCTATGGTACATTGACACCACACACCATTGGTGGCAGCGCGTATCGGTAGCAGTGAAAAGCAGGCTGCATCCACACTGTAGCGTGTAGCTACACGGGGCAGCGAAAGGCTCTGGCATGGGGGAGGCAGAGGAGAAAGGCTGAGGCAGCAGGATACTACACTGTTAAAAATAGCAGTGTAGACAATGGAGACACTGCTTGGGTGTGAAGAGAGCCACGTAGGGTACATATCCTGGCGGTTCAGGAGTGTCTACTCTACTCTGCAATGCCTCACTGTCCATACTGCTATATATCCCTGTACTAGGGGGGCTACCTGTGTATGTACTCTACATGCTGCTAGAAGGCGTATGCAGTGTAGACATACCCTGTGTGTGGTGGTGCTTTCTACCCGAGCTATCTGGTCCAGCATGCAGTATAGGCTAGAACAGAGATTCTGAACCAGGGGTACGTGTACCCCTGGGGGTATGCAGAGGTCTTCCAGGGGGTACATAAGAACATAAGAAAAGCCGTACCGGGTCAGACCAAAGGTCCATCTAGCCCAGTATCTGTCTACCGACAGTGGCCAATACCAGGTGCCCCAGAGGGAGTGAACCTAACAGGCAATGATCAAGTGATCTCTCTCCTGCCATCCATCTCCATCCTCTGACGAACAGAGGCTAGGGACACCATTCTTACCCATCCTGGCTAATAGCCATTTATGGACTTAGCCACCATGAATTTATCCAGTCCCCTTTTAAACATTGTTATAGTCCTAGCCTTCACAACCTCCTCAGGTAAGGAGTTCCACAAGTTGACTGTGCGCTGCGTGAAGAAGAACTTCCTTTTATTTGTTTTAAACCTGCTGCCTATTAATTTCATTTGGTGACCCCTAGTTCTTGTATTATGGGAATAAGTAAATAACTTTTCCTTATCCACTTTCTCAACATCACTCATGATTTTATATACCTCTATCATGTCCCCCCTTAGTCTTCTCTTTTCCAAGCCGAAGAGTCCCAGCCTCTCTAATCTCTCCTCGTATGGGACCCTCTCTAAACCCCTAATCATTTTAGTTGCCCTTTTCTGAACCTTTTCTAGTGCTAGAATATCCTTTTTGAGGTGAGGAGACCACATCTGTACACAGTATTCGAGATGTGGGCGTACCATGGATTTATATAAGGGCAATAATATATTCTCTGTCTTATTCTCTATCCCCTTTTTAATGATTCCTAACATCCTGTTTGCTTTTTTGACCGCCTCTGCACACTGCGTGGACATCTTTAGAGAACTATCCACAATGACGCCAAGATCTTTTTCCTGACTCGTTGTAGCTAAATTAGCCCCCATCATGTTGTATGTATAGTTGGGGTTATTTTTTCCAATGTGCATTACTTTACATTTATCCACATTAAATTTCATTTGCCATTTTGTTGCCCAATCACTTAGTTTTGTGAGATCTTTTTGAAGTTCTTCACAATCTGCTTTGGTCTTAACTATCTTGAGTAGTTTAGTATCATCTGCAAACTTTGCCACCTCACTGTTTACCCCTTTCTCCAGATCATTTATGAATAAATTGAATAGGATTGGTCCTAGGACTGACCCTTGGGGAACACCACTAGTTACCTCTCTCCATTCTGAGAATTTACCATTAATTCCTACCCTTTGTTCCCTGTCCTTTAACCAGTTCTCAATCCATGAAAGGACCTTCCCTTTTATCCCATGACAGCTTAATTTACGTAGGAGCCTTTGGTGAGGGACCTTGTCAAAGGCTTTCTGGAAATCTAAGTACACTATGTCCACCGGATCCCCCTTGTCCACATGTTTGTTGACCCCTTCAAAGAACTCTAATAGATTAGTAAGACACGATTTCCCTTTACAGAAACCATGTTGACTCTTGCTCAAGAGTTTATGTTTTTCTATGTGTCTGACAATTTTATTCTTTACTATTGTTTCAACTAATTTGCCCGGTACCGACGTTAGACTTACCGGTCTGTAATTGCCGGGATCACCTCTAGAGCCCTTTTTAAATATTGGCGTTACATTAGCTAACTTCCAGTCATTGGGTACAGAAGCCGATTTAAAGGACAGGTTACAAACCTTAGTTAATAGTTCCGCAACTTCACATTTGAGTTCTTTCAGAACTCTTGGGTGAATGCCATCTGGTCCCGGTGACTTGTTAATGTTAAGTTTATCAATTAATTCCAAAACCTCCTCTAGTGACACTTCAATCTGTGATAGTTCCTCAGATTTGTCACCTACAAAAGCCGGCTCAGGTTTGGGAATCTCCCTAACATCCTCAGCCGTGAAGACTGAAGCAAAGAATCCATTTAGTTTCTCCACAATGACTTTATCGTCTTTAAGCGCTCCTTTTGTATCTCCATCATCAAGGGGCCCCACTGGTTGTTTAGCAGGCTTCCTGCTTCTGATGTACTTAAAAAACATTTTGTTATTACCTTTGGAGTTTTTAGCTGTGTGATAGTCTTTCAGTGCTTTCCCACAGTTCCCCCTATGTGCCTTGAAGGACAGATATTCTCTCATAATTCATTGCTAAAGAATGTATAGGGTGGTGGAGCACTAAACACCATGGAGCTCCAGAAGTCTTAGCACCAAACACAAGTGAGTGCAGCACTAGTTTGGACACAGTAAAGTGGAGTATTGCCATTTACACCCAGACTAAGCCAACCCGGGTGCTTATACCTGAGCTAGGCCATCCCGGATGCCAGTCACCCAAGTTAACTCTGCAATGAAGACATACCCCTAGGTGCAGTGATTTACCCACTTCATTGACAGCGCCAGGATTAGGACACAGATGCCCAGATTTAGGACACAGATGCCCAGACTCCCAGTCCCCTGCTCAAGCCGCTAGACTCACGCTCCCTCTCTAGTGCCAAAATCAGACAGATTTAAATGAAATGACTCAGTGCCATTGAAGTCTACCCAGTTAACCTACTCTACAGTATGGCAAGGGCCATTGCCTAAATGACTCCTGCTGCTCCCAACTGTTCAACTTTACATTCACAGTCTTTGGAGGTGAACTATTTTAAAGCAAAAGCATGACTCAAGAAGTGCAAGGAAGTCCCAGTCAGGTAGCTTTTCTCTCCATTAATGACATTGATTGCTGTGACTCACCGCTGTGGCGCCTCCTGCTGGTCATCTCAGGGAATTAGCGTTTCCAGCCTCCGGAGCGCCCTCTGCAGGCCAGTGTCCCGCTGCCACTGGCCCCCCGTGTCCCTCCCAGGACCCGGTGCCCCTTGTCTTTGGGGTGCTGCCCCTGGCAATACTCCCGCAGTTTCAGGGTCTCCCCACTCAGGGGAACCCCCAACCCTCTATCCCCACCTCGCCTCAGTCATGGGCTACTGCCAGTCACCATCTAGCCCCCGCTCACTGGGGCAGACTGCAGTGTAAAAACCACTCATCATAGGCAAGGGGGGTTTGGACCTGCTGCCTCTGCCTGCCCTGGGCTGCCCTCTGCAACTCCAGTACCTAATTGGCCTTCCACTAGGCCGCAGCCTAGGGGGTTTCCAGGCTGGAGTTCCCCAGCTCCCTTGGCCTTCCCCCAGCCCTGCTCCACTCCAGGTACCTTCTCTAGCTCCCTGCAGCCAGGTCCCTCCCTCTCAAAGCTAGAGAGAGTCTGTCCCTGGCTTCTGGCCCCAGACCTCTTATAAGGGCCAGCTGGGCCCTCATTAAGCCAGCCTCGGCCTGATCGGGGCATGGCCCCCAGCTGAGGCTGCTTTCCCCAATCAGCCCCGCTTTTCCTTCCCTGCCACAGCCCTCTCCCCGGGCTGTTTTAAGCCTTTTAAGGCAGGAGCAGGTGACCACCCTGCTACAATTGCATTTTGATACAGCATAACATCCTGCATCTCACAGGACACACAGAAAAAAAGCACTTAGCCAATCTACTGTAGGGCAAAGCAGGGGCTCACTAGATGCAGCACAATGTTTAGCCCTTTCTCTAATGCTTTACCTCATGCTGCTCTCAGGCTACATGGGCCAAATTCAACCTTCGGTTACACCCATTAGGAGTCAGTGAGTTACACATAGGTGTAAGTAAGGGTGGATGAGACAGATTCAGATCTGAAACACCTAACCAGGTGAGGTTCATGTTTCAGTAGGAAAGTTTTGCACAACTCTAGTTGTGAGAGCTGCAGATGCAGAGAAAAGCTGAAGGGGGGGGGGGGGCTGTCCCATGTATAATAGGGATAAGAGCACTTCCCTAACTCCCCAGGCTGCTGTGGGGATACATAAATCAAAGATTGTGAGGCAGATGCTATGGCAATAGAGGCCAGACTACATGGCAACAGAGGAAAAGGGCTGGAGTAAATCAGGAGTAACTTCTCTTGCATCAGTGGCGTTTTAGCATAGTGGTGCAAGTGAGCTCAGAATCAGGCCCAAGATTCCAACCTGGACCCACCCTGAAGTAGTGGGTTGCACTGTTGCTAAGCCAGCCCATGGCATTCACTTTTCACACATTGTATGTTATGGTTAATTATCATTTGTTAAGCGCTAACAGTGTGCTTGGCACTGGACACGATACAGACAGTCCTTGACCCAGAGAGATTATAACCTAGAAACCCAACACAGAAAGGCGAGTTGCACTGGGAGATCAAGAGGAAGAGATCATCAGGTGCCTCAAAGTAATCTCATCCCTGAAATCCCGTTATGTCCTTCAGCTGAAGACATTAGCATGTCTAGACCTGTAATTCTGTCTGCAATAGACCTGCCCTCTCAAAGCCTTACACTAATATTAACTATTGTTTTAGTAACATGCAGTGGAATTTTAATAAGCATCATGTTCTCCCCTCGGGGTCAGGTATGTTATCTCCGGTGATTCCTGCAGAGTGATGTGATAAGTGAATATAGAACTGTGAGCTAGCAGTGTCTGTTTCCATTTTAATTTCCTAAGGGTTGGTGTTTCTTTCAGCTCACAAAAACAGCTGCACCGCAACGACAAACTTTTATGTCTCAGTGGTGAATGTGTCATCCCCATTTTACTAAACTTTGCTCAGCAATAATCTCTGGCAACTGGAATGTTATTATTCAAGAATGCTTTGCACTGCAATTTTCCTTTGAAAATAAATGTGTTTTCAAGTGGAAATATGCCAAATTAGTTACAGCTACTAATCATAACACCTGGAAAGGCAGGCGCTATCCTGCCCTGGCAAATAGGACCTGCTTCCAATGGACCAAATTCTTCTCTTAGTTCCTCCAGTTTAACTGGAGGTTTAACTCCACTGGGGCTGCACTGCAAAGTCAATGGAGTTACAACGGTGTAAAATCAGTGTGAGACCAGAGTCAGGCCTAATGACCTCAGTAGTTACTCCAGCCAAAAATTTCAAAAATGACTAGTGACTTTGGGTGCACCCATTTTTTGAGCCCCACTTTAAAACACCTTAAAAGTGGAGCCGCTTACCCTCTGAAAATCAGGCTTCTTTACAGTGTTTGAAGTTGGGCATCCAAAAATTGAGGCAACTCAGGACCATTAGCCACTTTTGAAAATAGTGACTTCTGCATTGACATCAGTATAGCAGAGAAAAGAATTTAGCCCAACATGTAGCATTTCACTGCTCAGAGCTCATTCTACTTCATGGCATGCCAATAAGCTGATGTAACCTAATGTTGACGTATCCACGCTGTCTCACATAGTTAGAGAACTACTTTTTTTGGAAGTAGGTAATTAATACAGTAGGCAGAAGAAGCTGGAAGCAGGCATGTTATGACAAAGGTTTCTCTAGAGTCTAGCAGGGCAACTAGTTAAATTAAAGAACACTGTGTCTGGCAGTGTTGGAGCCCTAATTAAGTGGATGTGCAGATACATAGTTTAGCCATTAATATGCAGCAAACTCTAAGGAATCCATTAAAGCAACATTCAAATATTAACACATTTCAGCTTA
The DNA here is from genome assembly GCA_003942145.1 of Platysternon megacephalum. Classification (NCBI taxonomy): domain Eukaryota; kingdom Metazoa; phylum Chordata; order Testudines; family Platysternidae; genus Platysternon; species Platysternon megacephalum. The sequence continues at coordinate 1,221,098 of QXTE01000239.1, read as the reverse complement.
ATTGCTCTCCCTCTGTCTCTTAGTTGGTGAAGCTAAAGCCAATTTTGGTCTTAAGAAAAGGAAAAAAAGAGTAATTCTCGTAGGGAACTAGATAGAGCAGCTCTTAAGGGTTCTGTTGCAAAACAATTAGATGCAGGTATTGTTATTTAGCCCTTTAAAGAGCAGCAAAAAATTCTGCAATAAATTTAGAGCCCAATCCTGCAAAACCTAATTCACATGAATAATCCAAGTAGGTCCAGTGAGTCCAATGAGGCAACTTGTGTGAGTAGAACATTGCATGACTAGAGTCAGTATGAATGATTTATATTCACTCAAGCAGATCTAGGTACTTATCTGGCCCTCGTCTCCACACTGATCACCTCACTGTCATTAATAGATTTTATCCTCCCACTCCCTCTGTGAGGTAGCGAAGTTCTGTTGTCCCCATTTATAGACAAATGGAGAACTGAGGCACAGGGTGGATTAAGTGACCTGACCAAGGTCACACAGGAATTTTTTTGACTGAGCCAGGCATAGAACCCAGGTCTGTTGAGTCCCATTTGTAAATTGGTGGGTGGTTTAACCATCCAGGAATGGAAATCAAGCTCCAAGCCTCAGTCCTTTTGAGGTGCTTTCCCCGGGACTTGTTTAGTGGCACCAATCACCAAACCACAAACCAAATCATTTGAAATACACAAGGCAATAATTCCCCAGGGGCGTTCCCTGCTTTACCAAACCAGGAGAGAAGACACACCATTCCCATTAGTTGCCCTTTAACCCCAGCTTACCCTTGCTTTTAAACCTTGTCCCAAGCTGCTATGATCTGCTAACTCTTTACAGGCTGCAGTGCCTTTACCTTTTCCCATAAGTCCAGTCCCCCATCAACTACACCATCCTTCCTACCCCACTCTGTGTGTCGGTGTAAAGGTACACGTACAAAAACTAAGTGCACTTTTACTGTTATTTTAACGTTGGCCATTGGAAGATGAAGAGTCTTATCAACAGGGGGTCACTCAAAGTATTTTAATGTTCTCCAGAGAGCAACAAAGGAAAACAACTTTCTTGTGCTTTAGGGAGCACTTGATATACATGTTTCTCGATTTTACTTTTTATTGCACATAATTAAATAGTCATAAGTCTGAATCAAATTCACAGTGACCCAACTGTAAGTGTTTCACTTAGCCGGCCTAAACCTCTTTACATTCCTCACTCTGATCTGTTAATCCTCCATAAATCATCAGAGTTGCTCAGCAAACTCAAGCGAGTGTAAAGATTTATGTGTAAAGGATTTGTCATTTCCCACCAGCCTTAACCTGAATCAAGATGTGCGGCTGGGTGGTGGGACTGAGGAGGGAGGAAATGAGATGGGGACTGTTCTGTGAGAGGAACATTGGCTTCGCTGTTTGCTGATCAGGGACTTGTGACCACACATCACAATCAATGTTTCCGAGTCCCACAATAAAATCCGTGAGGGGAAGAACCTCAGAGAGTAGGAATTACATTTCAGTAAACCATGTGAAGGCCTTGTACCAGATCTCTCACTCTGTGTGAGCGCACACACGATTTCAGTGGCAATGTATTCAGAAAGGTGATGACCTACTGGCATGTGGCTTTTCTGCACCTGTCCTGGTTGTGCATAGTCCCAGGTCAGGGAGAGCAGAAGAAGACGGGGTGGGGGTGGGAGGGGTTGTTTCATAAACAGAATAAAGAAGTGGCAGTCCCTTCCAGTGCAGGTGGCCATCCCTGAGAGTGTTCCCTGTTTTGTAAACATACATGATGCAGTTTTGTCCACGCATGTTACAGCCTGGTTTCCCTGCTTGTCTAGTTACCAAGTGCATTCACGTTCACCATCACTGTGTTTCTGTGTGGTTTTTGTTTTAATGCAATTTCAGAGTGTGCCCCCTAATGGCATGGTGTGGCACTGCAGGCAGCCTGGCCTCAATTCTTTTCTGGTTCTTCCAATAACTCAGTGGTGGCCAACCTGTGCCTCCAGAGCCACATGCGGCTCTTTAGAAGTGAATATGCGGCTCCTTGTATAGGCACCGACTCCGGGGCTGGAGCTACAGGTGCCAACTTTCCAATGTGCCAGGAGGTGCTCACTGCTCAACCCCTGACTCTGCCACAGGCCCTGCCCCCACTCCACCCCTTCTCGTCCCCTCCCCTGAGCCTGCTTTGCCCTCACTCCTCCCTCCCCCCCCCCCGAGCCTTCTGCATGCCACGAAACAGCTGATCGGGAGGTACGGGGAGGGAGAGGGAGGCGCTGATCGACTGCCGGTGGGTGGGAGGTGCTGGGAGCAGGGGCGGGGGGGAGGGAGCTCATGAGGGGCTGCTGACGTATTACTGTGGCTCTTTGGCAATGTACATTGGTAAATTCTGGCTCCTTCTCAGGCTGGCCACCCCTGCAATAACTTATTCCCAGCACAGAGTATTTAAAGTAACATTCCCCTTCTTGGAGTCTAATGTATTAACTTCTTATAGAACACAGTCTCCTTTGGCCTGTCAGACCTGAAACCTTCAGACCCTGTCATGGAATCGGGGTTGATTGGCCCTGGGTTCCACTGCCCCTTAAAGGGGACAGAACACACTTCTTTCAGACATGGACAGTACTTCAGTGGTTACCAGCTGTTCCCATAAGGGCCATATAATTGAAAAAATTGCCTTTGTGCAAACCATTTGCATTGAATTTGACTCTGCTTCTGCCAGTACAGAACAGTTCTACTGTATGCTTGGACCAGATTCTGATCTCATTTATATGGAGTAAATCCAGAGGTGAAAGTAAGCCGGTCCGGTCCGGTCCGGTCCAGCGTACCGGCAAGAGCCAGTACACCGTCAACCGTACCAGCAGGGGCCAGCTTCCCCAGGCTGGTGATTTAAAGGGCCCGGGGCTCCCAGCAGCGGCTGGAGCCCCGGGCCTTTTAAACCGCTGCCAGAGCCCCTGGGTAGCGGCGGGCTCTGGCAGTGATTTAAAGGGCCCGGGGCTCCATGCCGCCGCTACCGCAGGTGTGCTATAAGTACAATCGACCAATGAGATCACAGGATGCTGGGTCACCATTCTTACTGGTCTTGAGATTCCTCTTAGCTTTACCAGTCTGTCTCTACCCTCTATGGAGTGGACAGCACAAGTCATGATGAGAGTTCAATAATTCCTTCCAGAAGTATCCCTAATGTAGCTTCCCCCCCATCTCATTTTAGCTAGGTGTCGCACTTAAGGGATATTGACATTGATTGAGAGTAAGAGGCAAAAACTGCAGTTTTTATAGGGAGAGAATGTTACCCAATAAGCAGGGTGTCTCTGTCTCCCATTCCAGACCCTTCAGCCACCTCTGAGGTAGATCTAACCTTCCAGCCTTTTCACAGAATGCCTACAGGAAGCAAGGAGCACTGTAAAGTTCTTACAGCCAGGTGGGCCACAATGATGCAAAACTCTGACTCACACAATTCTTTCTCTCCTTCCATCCAGACTTATCTGCCCTGCAGATCAATGCCCTCAGCAGTTAGATAGCAGCTGGCAATATCTTCTTTGCTTCTAATAATAAACTCATGAAGCTCTACATGTGCTTACATGAAAGAGGCCTATTGGTAATGCCTAGATCAGTGGTTCTCAAACTTTTGTACTGGTGACCCCTTTCACATAGAAAGCCTCTGAGTGCGACCCCCCTTATAAATTAAAAACACTTTTTATATATTTAATACCATTATAAATGCTGGAGGCAAAGTGGGGTTTGGGGTGGAGGCTGACAGCTCACGACCCCACATGTAAGAACCTTGTGACCCCCTGAGGGGTCCCGACCCCCAGTTTGAGAATCCCGGCCTAGACTTTTCTGGAAGCCATTGCTAAAATTGTTCCCAGTCCCTCAGTCCCATCTTATAAAGTGTCTTTAAATGGTTCATTTTTCAGCTTAAATGGTCTGAGTTATTAATTAAAACCTCTCTGCTATTATTCACCTTTCCCAAATTGCTGCAGGTCAGACAGATTTAACTAGGCTCAGGTTCTCAGATGAGGCCTAGATTCATAATGAAAAGTCACTGATTACAGTAACTCCTCGCTTAACGTTGTAGTTATGTTCCTGAAAAATGCGATTTTAAGCGAAATGATGTTAAGCAAATCCAATTTCCCCATAAGAATTAATGTAAATAGGGGGGGTTAGGTTCCAGGGAAATTTTGTTCACCAGACAAAAGACTATATATACACACTTATACACACACAGTATAAGTTTTAAACAAACAATTTAATACTGTACACAGCAATGATGATTGTGAAGCTTGGTTGAGGTGGTGAAGTCAGAGGGTGGGATATTTCCTAGGGAATGCCTTAGTGCTGAATGATGAACTAGCACTCGGCTGAGCCCTCAAGGGTTAACACATTGTTGTTGATGTAGCCTCACACTCTACAAGGCAGCACAAATGGAGGGAGGGGAGACAGCATGGCAGACAGAGACAGAGACAGAGAAACACACCCCGTGTGTGTGTGAGAGAGAGAGAGATGCGCATTGCCCCTTTAAGTACACTGACCCCACTCTAAGTACACTGCCTTTTTAAGTAGATCAGCACGTTGAGACAGCAGCTGCTGCTAGCAAGCTCCCTCCGTCCTGAGGCCTGTTGTGTCCCTCCCCTGCTCTATGGAGATGGGGTAAGTGGCGGGCAGGAGCAGGGGCGAGGGGGACACCCTGACATTAGCACCCCTCTTCCCCCCCCACCCCCGCAGAGCAAGCAGGAGGTTCCTGGGAGCAGCTCCAAGGCAGAGGGCAGGAGCAGCACATGGCAGTGGAGGGAGGGACAGATGAACTGCCGGCAATTGGTAGCCTGCTGGGCGGCTGCCGCACAGGGAACTTAGGGGAGCGGGGAACTGATAGTGGGGCTGCCGGTCCACCCTGGTTCCAAGTCCCCACCAGCCAGCTGCAACGGGCTGCTCTTTCTGCAAGCGATGGACAAAGCAGGCGGCTGAAGTCTCTGGGAACTGAATATAGGTGAGAAACCTGCTTAGGCAAAAATCTTTCATGTAGGAAGACAAGGGAAACCAGTACCTTGTACTTCAGTGGCAGGGCCTGACTGAGAGAAAGTCAGTCATGGCTGGAAAGAAAAAGATTGATAAGAAATCTACCTCAAACCAAAGTTGTGGCTTGTTGAGTTAAATCTTAGCCACTAGAAAGCATGTTTTTACTTTTGTTTGTTTGTAACCCTTTCTAACTTTATTCCTTCAAACAAAACAAACTTGTTTTAGTTTTACAATAAACCAGCTCAATGCTGTGTTTGCAAGGAAGGGTATATTTACCCCAGTTAAATTAATACGCTGTGATGTGCTTTTGTCTTTTTAAAGGAGCAACCAAACCATATTATTTCTCTGAGTGGAGAGGGTTGGCAGATAGTTTTGAGGAAATTTGGGACTGGGAGTGTGTTGAGGTTGCTCTGCAAGTAGTAACCGAGGCTGGTAGAAATGAAGGTGGGGCTGTTGTATTGTAGACAGGCTGCAGGGGTTGGAGCGCTGAACTAGGGCTGCACAGCACACAGACACTCAGGATACTGCATGCTTATCTGCTGGCTATTGGTTTCCAGGTTGTAAACCACAGCAGCAGTGCATTTAAGGCACCCAGGGTTACAGGATAGGCCCCTTAGTGGTCTGGATTGCACCCCAAAACATAATGAGGTTACTTTTAAATGTATTTTACAAAGGCCATGGAGAATTGATTTAAATAGTTAGGGCTCCTTTTAAGGAGAGAGGAGAACTGCTGTCACTGATGTTGATTTTATGCTTCCTGGGACTCCTATGTGCCTTTTTAATCTTAGTTGTTGCATGAGTGTGACCCAGGTCCCTCTTGGTGGAAACTGGCAGAGGGCACAGGGGGTGCCTAGGGTTTTACAGGGATCTTCTGGGTCAGAGATATGCATAATAGTTTGCCAAAAGGTGGCATATGAGGTCTCTACCAAAAGCCAGTGGCCCATTGGTCATCATAATCCTTGTGAAATGTATGCACAGATAATATTTGAGTTATGTATCTATACTGAAAATTATATTCTTAAGGTTTTGGAGTTAAGGCATGTCACCAGGATGTGATATATCTGGGAATTGTTCCTTTCAGGGAGTAGGTAATAGATGCTTATCTCTCCTTCTGGTTATATTTATATTGTCTGCCTCACAATGGAAGCCTATTGGCATACTACGCCAGGTGCCAGTCAAAAGGTTGCAAAATATCCAAGAGAGAATATACAGGAAGAAAGAACACAGCAGAGGATGTCCTGCTTATGAATAAAGACAAAGGGTGGGACTTGTATATCTTAGGAGGCAAAGGAACAAACTGAATCCTTCACCTGGGAGGAAAGCTGACAACCACTTGTCTCATGAAAAAATAATCCCAGCCAAGCCTGGCTGCAAAGCACTACAAGGATTTTGAGTGAGCCAAACTCTCTAAAAGACATAAAAGTAATTAAGTCTAGGCTCTAAAATGCATGGTATGACTTTATTTTATACATAACCATTTGTTTCCACTTCTTGCTCTCACTTGAATCTCTATGCATTGTTAAATAAACTTACTTTTGATTTCACTATAAACATATTGAAGTGCTGTGTGTTAAGCGGAGCATTTATCTAAGGTGGAATTGGGAAGCTGGGGTGCACTGTTTCTTTGGAAGCAACAAATCTGTGAATGCTGTGACTATTCAGTGGACCAGGGGCTGGACACTCCAGGGAGAAACTTGGAGGGCTCAAGGGTAGCAGTGTGCCTATCGCAGATGCACAACAGAGGCCTGCGAGCTGTTGCTGGTGTTGCCCGTGGCTGCTGAAGTTGGGGAGATGACCCTGGCAGCCACAGACAAGACTTCCTTATGTTAGGTGCAGGTGAGGAGGCAATGCTCGCAACCCTGGGAAGTGTCACAATGGGATTTTATTTTGTTGTGGTTTTGAGTTGCTCCATTTGAGATATTGTTGCCTACCTCTCTTTAACAAGATGGAGAGTCCCTCGAACAATAACTTTTTAGGTAATCTAGAAATATTTTAAGCACTCTGCAATAAAGAATAAATTAAAATCAAACCAGAATAAAGCAAACAACAGTTAAAATCTGATTTTTTATAGTGTTCTGTTGGGGGTTAGGTGAAATATTGTTGAACCTGGTGGGTGTAACGGCTGCCCTTGATTCAGGCTAAATGTAAAAACGTAATTAAACTCCTTTATGGACTAGAGAGGTGAAGCCCTAGCAGCCACCATCAAAATCAGGCCACATGCAATGCTGGAGTAAGAGTTGGTCTGAGGAGTTTTTCTTTGGGTCTGAATGCAAATGCAGGAGTCTGTATGTTGTTTGATGGAGCCGTGTGTGTGAGTGAAATACCACAAAAGAACAATGAGCAGGCAGCAAGGAAGTCCCAGAGGCATCCAGAGAAGCACTTGTGGCATGACCCTGAGAAAAAACGCCGAGTGCCAGCTTTGGGGTCCTGTGCTGGCTGGAGAGAGGCTTGAGATTGTGAGCAAAGAAACTTCCTCCTGTTTGATTCCTACTGCATTCAGGGAAACAGGACTTGATGTGCATTCTTTGTAAATAAACACCTTCATCTAACGGAAACAACTCACAAGATCCCAAATTTTGGCTAACCACTTGGGCGAAAAGGGGTAATTATAATATGATATTGTAAAGCCTTTTGAAATATAGTGGATTTTTAAAAACGCTGTGTGAAAGGCCGGGGCTGATAAGAACAGAAACAGATGCCTGGATTTTGGCCAAGCAGCTGCAACTTTATTCATTCCACAAACAGGATAATGTCTCAAGGTAACCTGTCTAGGCTGCAGAGACAGAGGGAAGGCAGCAGCAGCCTCAGCTTTCACCCAAGTTCCTCCTTTTCAATATTCATATCCAGAGCATCTTACAAAATCCAATGCCTTATCAGAGCCTGCATTACTCCTATCTCCAAGGCTAATGCTGCGTCTTTAGCTCAAAAGAGAGAGCATTCTGGTGACAGTCTTCAAAGACAAAGAAATGGGCAGCACTTCTGCAGTTTCTGCAAAGCCCTAGATTCCAGAAACCTCATCTTCTGGGAACAGATAGTGTAAGATAACAGAGACCCAATCCAGTGTGACGGGGCAATAAACCGCCCCAAAACAAGCATGATTGGCTCCCAAAAACCGTGAAAACAGAATGAAATAAGCAGGGGTGGGGTTTGTGTCAAAACGTCATGACATTGGGTGGGGTTTGAGGCAAAAAACACCATGGGGCACTGTTCAAGGGGAAAAAAAAAAAAAGCAGACCTCAGATAAAAGTGGAAAAACTCGTGGGCTGTGACTGCCTGAAAATAGCCACCCAAAGTCACCTATAATAAGCTGACTTGGCAACTTGCCAGCATCCCCTTAATAATCAAGATGTTGAAGTTGTATTATGCTGAAGCTCACTTAGATTTAATTTAAAGCTACCTAACCTTGCATTTAGAGAACTCCACCCTTGTCCATAATGTAATCAGTTCAGTCAAGAGGAATAGTCGGACAAGGATGTATGTTGGCCTTAGAGACAGAAATTAGATTGTGGGCAATTGCATATGTAGATGTAAGGCAGAAATCTACAGCAGGGGAATGATCTTTATCCTAAATTTGTGTGCCCAGAATGAGGGAAAGTTAACTGCTGTCACCTTTACTGTATGACATCTGCGAAGACTCATTGGCTGTGTCATTAGAAGGGATGAGTCAATGAATCAGTTAATAAAAGAGCAGAAGGAAACTATCAGTGTGTGGCAGTTTTCTCACAGTTAATGGGACACTGTCAAGATGAAAATTACACACAATAGCTAGTAAAATGGCAGGGCATTTTTTAAGACAACTTAGGTTATTGAAACAGAAATAATGTTTAAAATCTAATTTACATTGCACCATTGCACTATCACATGCAGTGATTTTAGACTGTTCAGCTCCACTCTACGGGTCTTATTCTTCTTTCATTCACATCAGTTCTACATCGGGGCCTTTATTTCTAATCAGTTGTACGGTGTATAGTACTATGTAACTCTCACAATTTTGTTTTATTAATGCAACTGCCATTTTGTGTTAATCTCTCATACAGAGGAGGCCCAACTGTGCTCTCAGATAAAGACTTAACTTTTGTTACTTCTTGTTTTTCCTTATTTAGTATTTTATTTGTATTAAGGTAGCAACTAGGAGCCCCAGTCGTGGACTAGGTCCCCATTGTGCTAGGCTCTGTACAAACACAGGACAAAAAGACAGTCCTTGCCCCAAAGAGCTTACAATCTAAGACAAGAGACAACAGCTGGATACAAATAAACTGACAGGGGAGAAATGAGACAAAGAAATGAGACAATTTTATGTTAGAATATGTCATGTAAACTAAGCAAATGTTTGCTTTTGTGCATGAAACACATATGTTTTACCCTCTGGTTCTTGTGTGCTTCCTCAGGAGCTAGCACTGTTGTATTTGTAGCTCCAGTGTTGTAGGATAATATTGTAAATACACTTTTAAAGACACTTTTGCAAAAACCACAAGAACATTTCTAGTCACATTAACTTTGGGGAACAACAAAATAGCATATTGCCTCTAAATTAACTGGGAATGTCCCTTTTAATAGAGGTTTAATGTTGTGAATTAGTTATTTAGTAGAAGCTGAAAGTGTGTGATTCAAAAGAATAACAAGGATTTTTTGTTTATCAGAAAGAAAACCAGGGGAGTTCACTGACCTGGTTTAGAGGGGAAGTGAAGGCAGCTATAAAAATAAATGGAAGAAATGGGAAGTTGATAATAAATATAAATCAGAAAATTGTAGAAAATCGATAAGGGAAGCCAAGCGACATGAGATGAAATCTGTGGCCAGCAGAGTTAAGAGCAATATGTTTTTAAAATATATTAGGAACAAAAAGAATCCTGACAACGGTATTGGTCCTTTGCTAGATAGAAATGGTAGAATTATCAATAATAATGCAGAAAAGGCAAAAGTGCTCAATAAATATTTCTGTTCTGTATTTGGGAAAAACCAAATGAAAATCTCATCATCTGCTGATTATAACACTCTTTCCATTCCATGGTATATCTTGAGGATGTTCAACAGAAGGCACTAAAATTAAACATTTTTAAGTCAGCAGGTAACTCGCATCCAAGAGTTTTAAAAGAGCTGGCTGAGGAGCTCTTTGGACCATTAATGTCGATTTTTTCAATAAGTTTTGGAGCACTGGGAGGTTCCAGAAGACTGGAAGAATGCTAATGTTGTGCCAATTTTTAAATAGGGTAAACAGGATGACCTGCATAATTATAGGCCTGTCAACCTGGCATCGATCCCAGGCAAGAAAATGGAGCAGCTGCTGCAGAACTCAATTAATGAAGAATTAAAGGAGGGTAATGTAATTAATGCAAATCAGCATGGGTTTATGGAAAATAGATCTTGTCAGACTAACTTGATATATTTTTGATGAGATTACAAGTTTTGTGATAAATGTAATAATGCTGATGTAATTAGATTCTGTAAGGCGCTTGCCTTGGTACCACACAACATTTTTATTAAAAAACTAAAACAATATAAAATTAACACATCACACATTAAATAGATTAAAAATTGGCTAACTGATAGGTCTCAAAATGTAACTAACAGGGACTCATCATCAAGTGACTGTGTTTTCAGTTGGGTCCTGCAAGGGATCGGTTCTGGCCCTATGCTATTTAACATTTTTATCAATGACCTGGAAGGAAACATAAAATCGTCACTGATAAAGTTCGGAGATTACACAAAAATTGGGTAAATGATGAAGAGGGCAGGTCACTGATTCAGAGTCATCTGGATCACTTGGTAAACTGGTTGCAAGCAAACAGTATACGTTTTAATATAGCTAAATGTAAATGTGTACATCTAGGAACAAAGAATCAAGGCTCTACTTACAGGATGGGGGGACTCTATCCTGGCAAGCAGTGACTCTGAAAAAGATTTGGGGGGTCATGGTGGATAATCAGCTGAACATGAGCTCCCACTGTGACACTGTGGCCAAAAGAGCTAATGAGAAAAGCCGTGAGAATGATTAAAGGATTAGAAATGCCTTATAGTGGTAGATTGAAAGAGCTCAATCCTTGATTACAGTCTGTAAGTACCTACATGGGGAACAAATATTTGATAATGGGCTCTTCAATCTAGCAGAGAAAGGTAGAACCCGAGCCAATGGACAGAAATTGAAGCTAGACAAATTCAGACTGGAAATACGGCCTAAATTTTTAACCGTGAGAATAATTAAACATTGGAACAATTTAGCAAGGGTCTGGATAGATTCTCCATCACTGACAATTTTTAAATCAAGGTTGGATGTTTTTCCAAAGGATATGCTTTAGGAATTATTTTGGGCAAGTTCTGTGGCCTGTCCTATATAGGAGGTCAGAATAAAAGATCACAATGGTCCTTCCTGGCTTTGGAAACTATGGACATGTCATACCATTTGGGAATTGTGGAAGAGCGGCAATGGGTGCAAATATATGAGCCGTAGCTGTTAGATGAAGCAGAACATTGATCAGTGCCTGGAAGGCTTTAGATAATGAAGGCAGAACTAATTCTGTTTTTGTTAGTCCTGACACATTTTTGTCCATTACCTTTGAAGGAAAAATGTAGACAATTTAAACAGAGGCCAGCATGAATGATAGAAAAAAATGCCTGCTGTGTTAGTGGGATACCGCAATGTATTGCCTTGCTGACGGTCCTCTGGGTATTTTTTGAGCAAACCATATGCCTTGCAAAGGAAATATGGCAAGGGAGTTATATTGTAAAATGAAGGGCCTAATGGCACAATATTCTGATTATTTGAGAAAATGTCTTATGAAGATTAGCACATAGGATATTAACTATTACATAGAGCCATGTTTTATGGCCCACTCTGTGTTAATTAACATTACTCATTTTGTGTCAAGAGCTATTAAACTTTATTTTAAAGGGCGCCTGTAGGCCTGTTCTAGCTTTGGCAGAATAAGTGCATTGCTGTAGTTTACAACCTACATGTCTCTTTGCATAATGTAACACTTACCAGTTTGAACTGTAATTCAGTTTTATAATGTTGTTTACTATTGTGAGACATTGTCCCTTCTGGATTTCCCATCATCTAAAACTATATTTTCTAATAAAAATGGTGTCCCGTATGCTTTATAATTTAGAATAGTGCATTACCTTAGTTCGTGAGCTAGACACGTGGTGTTGCATTTTTGTTCCCTCCAATTAAGAAGCTACAGTTTTCTTTGATGTTGGAAGAGATTTGGGACCCGTCTAGTCTTGAGTTATAGTAACGTCGGCACAACACAGTTTGGTTAGTACTGTGAGAAGAATCCCTTTAAACTGTAAGCAGTTCTGCCTCTGTGGGAGAGATTTCATCTTCATTTAAAGAACAATCCTGCTCACATCAAATACATTTCCATGGTGCATACCATAATCCTGCCTTGGCAGATGGATAGTCTTTTACAGCTGTGACTTCTAGTGACCAAATTGAACCCTGATGTAAGCCCACATAGCTCCCATTCAAGTCAATGACAGCCATCTCTGTTTATGCCAGGTCTGGATTTTGCCAAGTGATCAGAGATGATTTGAGAAAATCTGGAGCCCAGTCTGCAAAGCCATTAGAATAGGGCCGCTGGCTGCTTGGCTGAATATTCAGTGTTTTACCATCACCTTCCCCAAACTCTTGTGCCACCCAAGCTGCAGGGGTGACCATGTCCAGAACTATAGGAGCAAGAAGCTGTGTGTCCGGAACTGCTGTATCTGTTTGTGGAAGAAGTTATCAGGAAAGTGAATAGAGATTTGCAGTTAAATTTGTGATGTTCCGTCAGCTGAGGGTCAGCTATAAAGGAAAGATGTCCTGATTCCTCAGGAGAAGTTATCAGCCACAAAACTTCCTATTAGCAAGTGGCAGCTCATGCTCCACCCCACGTGAGAGAATGAACAGTAAGCATTACACAGCTTACACGACTGGTAGTTTGATAGCCCTGTTACTTGGGCTGGGAGGGAGGGGTGCAGCAGCGGCAAGCATGGCAGCACTGTGATTCTCTGTGTCTGTCCTTTCCTAGTGCTTTTAACTGTGATTTATTTAGAGATGGGACAGATCTGGAGAAACTTGGTTCTGAATGCTGTACCTTGGGCTCATCTCTAGAATAGTCATGAACTGGGACACCAATCCTAAATACTCAAGCTTTGGGGAAGTTCAGCTTTAAATCACTTTGTGATTACAGACAAGGAAGACATCGAAGGCAGGAGAGATTCCAGAGGACTGGAGNGATTTGTCAAGAACAAATCATGTCATACCAAACTAATAGCTTTCTTTGACAGAGTAACAAGTCTTGTGGATTGGGGGGAAGTGATAGATGTTGTATATCTTGACTTTAGTAAGGCTTTTGATACTGTCTTGCATGACCTTCTCATAAACAAACTAGGGAAATACAACCTAGATGGAGCTACTATAAGGTGGGTGCATAACTGGTTGGAAAACCGTTCCCAGAGAGTATTTATCAGTGGTTCACAGTCAAGCTGGAAGGGCATTTCGAGTACGGTCCCGCTCTGGGTCCAGTCCTGTTCAATATCTTCATCAATTATTTAGATCAGTGATTCCCAAACTTTAACAACCCGCAAACCACTTTCACGAAAATATCAAATCTTACAAACCCCCTCCTAAAAATGAATATTTCCAGGGATTTTCTCCCTTACCTGAGCATAAATTATAAAAGCAATGATCTTGGAAATAATTTGTTTTTTTTATGACATGCTTATTACACACTATTTATAATTACATTATTATTTATAATTACATTATTAATTTTATTACATTATGAAAATGGCAGCACTCTTCCAAGATTTCACTTTTTTAGCTCATATCACTTTGATTAAGCCTCCTATATGTTTCATCAAGGAGTACCAGACGTGAAACAGCATGAAGGTATTTAAGAAGCCAACTCAAATAAAGAGTTCCTCCCACAAGCATTCGGGTCTTGAGCAGTCCAGGCAAACAACGCACGACTACAACAAAGCTTAAACTTGTTCTGCCAGGAAGTCATGGTCTCGGGCTGCTGGCCCCCGCACCCCACGGGGCGCGGGCTGCTGGCCCCTGCATCCCACGGGGCGCGGGCTGCTGGCCCCTGCATCCCACGGGGCTCGGGCTGCCGGCCCCTGCGCCCGGGGTCCCTAGGGACCGCTCTATCCACCACTACGGAATTTTTTTCTGAGAACCCCCTGATACATTTCACAAACCCCCAAGGGTTCATGAACCCCAGTTTGAGAACCACTGGTCTAGAACAGTGGTCATCAACTGGTCGATCGCAATCGACTGGTCAATCCTGGAGACTCTCCCAGTTTATTGTGATCTCTGGCCGCGACAGCGCAGAGGGGCTGCCTGCCGTGGCCCCACACTGCTCCCAGAAGTGGCCAGCACAGCCCCGCGGGGGTGTGGGGGGCAGGTGTCTCTGCGCACTGCTCCTGCCTGCAAGCACCGCCTCCACAGCTCCCATTGGCTGGGAACAGGGAGCTGTGGCCAATGGGAGCTGCAGGGGCAGTGCCTGCAGAGAGGGGCAGCACGCAGAGCCATGTGCCTCCCCCAGGGGCTGCAGAGGTGCGTTGGCCCCTTCCGGGAGTGGTGTGGCCACATGGTGCACTACTGGCTGGCAGGGTGGCCCAGCTCGTGACGGGGAGGAGGTGCCGATGTGCCTGAGTGGGGCAGGCAGGGAGCCTGCCTTAGCCCCTCTGTCCCTTCGATGGGAGCCACCCAAGGTAAGTGCCCCCCTCCCGGAACCAGCACCCCATAACCCAGCCCTGAGCCCCCTCCCGGAACCAGCACCCCAACCCCCTGCCCCAGCCCTGAGCCTGCTCCCAGAGCCAGCACCCTGTACCCCCTCCTGCACCCAAACTCCCTCCCAGAGCTTGCACCCCTCACCCACTGCTACATCCTAACCCCCTGCCCCAGGATCAGCCCAGAGTCCCCTCCCACACTGCAAACCCCTTGGCCCCAGCCCAGAGCCCACACCCCCTCATGCACCCCAAACCCCTACCCCAGCCTGGTGAAAGTGAGTGAGGGTGGGGGAGAGCAAGCGACAGAGAGAGGGGGGAATGGAGTGAGCGGGGCGGGGCTTCGGGGAAGGGACAGGGCCTCGGGGTTGCCCTTAAATTCAAAAAGTGATCTTGGGTGTAAAAAGGAGGGAGACCATTGGTCTGGATAATACTTAGTCCTGCCATGAGTGCAAGGGATGACTAGATGACTCTCAAGTTCCCTTCCAGTCTTAAGATTCCATGATTCTAAGGCACGTCTGGCACTCTGCAGCCTGCCTATAGTTCTGTGTAAAAAGAGGAGGGGTTCACGTTCATTAGGAACTGGGGAAACTTCTGGGATGGGGGGAGCCTATACAGGAGAGATGG
Source organism: Platysternon megacephalum (assembly GCA_003942145.1). NCBI lineage: Eukaryota > Metazoa > Chordata > Testudines > Platysternidae > Platysternon > Platysternon megacephalum. The sequence continues at coordinate 1,205,781 of QXTE01000239.1, read as the reverse complement.
GCTCCACCTAAACCAAAGTGGAACCAGACTGCTGGCACTAAACATTAAAAAGGTTGTAGAGCAGTTTTTAAACTAGGAGATGGGGGAAAGCCGACTGCTGCAGAGGAGCGTGTGGATCGGACACAGACTTCTCTTAGGGGAGAGTCTGATGATAGAGAATCTCCAGGTTATAGTCAGGAGCAGAGGACTGAAAAGTATAATGTAAGGGCCGGATCAGATGATAAACAGTCACATAAAAAAGAATCTGGCACATCAGAAGAAGGCAGGCTAGTAAACAGGGACAAGTTTTTAAAGTGCTTGTACACAAATGCCAGAAGTCTAAATAATAAGATGGGTGAACTAGAGTGCCTTGTGATAAAGGAGGATATAGATATAATAGGCATCACAGAAACCTGGTGGACTGAGAGCAATCAATGGGACACAATCATTCCGGGGTACAAAATATATCGGAAGGACAGAACAGGCCGTGCAGGGGGAGGAGTGGCACTATATGTGAAAGAAAGTGTAGATTCAAATGAAGTAAAAATCTTAAGCGAATCCACATGTTCCATAGAGTCTCTATGGATAGAAATTTCATGCTCTAGTAAAAATATAACATTAGGGATCTATTATCGACCACCTGACCAGGACAGTAATAGTGATGATGAAATGCTAAGGGAAATTAGAGAGGCTATCAAAATTAAGAACCCAATAATAGTGGGGGATTTCAATTATCCCCATATTGACTGGGAACATTTCACTTCAGGACGAAATGCAGAGATAAAATTTCTCGATACTTTAAATGACTGCTTCATGGAGCAGCTGGTACGGGAACCCACAAGGGGAGAGGCAACTCTAGATTTAATCCTGAGTGGAGCGCAGGAGCTGGTCCAAGAGGTAACTATAGCAGGACCGCTTGGAAATAGTGACCATAATACAATAGCATTCAACATCCCTGTGGTGGGAAGAACACCTCAACTGCCCAACACTGTGGCATTTAATTTCAAAAGGGGGAACTATACAAAAATGAGGGGGTTAGTTAGACAAAAGTTAAAAGGTACAGTGACTAAAGTGAAATCCCTGCAAGTTGCATGGGCCCTTTTTAAAGACACCATAATAGAGGCCCAACTTCAATGTATACCCCAAATTAAGAAAAACAGTAAAAGAACTAAAAAAGAGCCACCGTGGCTTAACAACCATGTAAAAGAAGCAGTGAGAGATAAAAAGACTTCCTTTAAAAAGTGGAAGTCAAATCCTAGTGAGGCAAATAGAAAGGAGCACAAACACTGCCAACTTAAGTGCAAGAGTGTAATAAGAAAAGCCAAAGAGGAGTTTGAAGAACGGCTAGCCAAAAACTCCAAAGGTAATAACAAAATGTTTTTTAAGTACATCAGAAGCAGGAAGCCTGCTAAACAACCAGTGGGGCCCCTTGATGATCAAAATACAAAAGGAGCGCTTAAAGATGATAAAGTCATTGCGGAGAAACTAAATGGATTCTTTGCTTCAGTCTTCACGGCTGAGGATGTTAGGGAGATTCCCCAACCTGAGCTGGCTTTTGTAGGTGACAAATCTGAGGAACTGTCACAGATTGAAGTGTCACTAGAGGAGGTTTTGGAATTAATTGATAAACTCAACATTAACAAGTCACCGGGACCAGATGGCATTCACCCAAGAGTTCTGAAAGAACTCAAATGTGAAGTTGCGGAACTATTAACTAAGGTTTGTAACCTGTCCTTTAAATCGGCTTCGGTACCCAATGACTGGAAGTTAGCTAATGTAACGCCAATATTTAAAAAGGGCTCTAGGGGTGATCCCGGCAATTACAGACCGGTAAGTCTAACGTCGGTACCGGGCAAATTAGTTGAAACAATAGTAAAGAATAAAATTGTCAGACACATAGAAAAACATAAACTCTTGAGCAAGAGTCAACATGGTTTCTGTAAAGGGAAATCGTGTCTTACTAATCTATTAGAGTTCTTTGAAGGGGTCAACAAACATGTGGACAAGGGGGATCCGGTGGACATAGTGTACTTAGATTTCCAGAAAGCCTTTGACAAGGTCCCTCACCAAAGGCTCCTACGTAAATTAAGCTGTCATGGGATAAAAGGGAAGGTCCTTTCATGGATTGAGAACTGGTTAAAGGACAGGGAACAAAGGGTAGGAATTAATGGTAAATTCTCAGAATGGAGAGAGGTAACTAGTGGTGTTCCCCAAGGGTCAGTCCTAGGACCAATCCTATTCAATTTATTCATAAATGATCTGGAGAAAGGGGTAAACAGTGAGGTGGCAAAGTTTGCAGATGATACTAAACTACTCAAGATAGTTAAGACCAAAGCAGATTGTGAAGAACTTCAAAAAGATCTCACAAAACTAAGTGATTGGGCAACAAAATGGCAAATGAAATTTAATGTGGATAAATGTAAAGTAATGCACATTGGAAAAAATAACCCCAACTATACATACAACATGATGGGGGCTAATTTAGCTACAACGAGTCAGGAAAAAGATCTTGGCGTCATTGTGGATAGTTCTCTAAAGATGTCCACGCAGTGTGCAGAGGCGGTCAAAAAAGCAAACAGGATGTTAGGAATCATTAAAAAGGGGATAGAGAATAAGACAGAGAATATATTATTGCCCTTATATAAATCCATGGTACGCCCACATCTCGAATACTGTGTACAGATGTGGTCTCCTCACCTCAAAAAGGATATTCTAGCACTAGAAAAGGTTCAGAAAAGGGCAACTAAAATGATTAGGGGTTTAGAGAGGGTCCCATACGAGGAGAGATTAGAGAGGCTGGGACTCTTCGGCTTGGAAAAGAGAAGACTAAGGGGGGACATGATAGAGGTATATAAAATCATGAGTGATGTTGAGAAAGTGGATAAGGAAAAGTTATTTACTTATTCCCATAATACAAGAACTAGGGGTCACCAAATGAAATTAATAGGCAGCAGGTTTAAAACAAATAAAAGGAAGTTCTTCTTCACGCAGCGCACAGTCAACTTGTGGAACTCCTTACCTGAGGAGGTTGTGAAGGCTAGGACTATAACAATGTTTAAAAGGGGACTGGATAAATTCATGGTGGCTAAGTCCCTCTCACTCCCTTCTGACTGGGGTATTTCCAGGCTGCACAGTTCCCTGCCTTCACTGTGTTATTCCCAGCAGAGAAAGGCTGCCCAACCACATCCACTTGCTTTCTCTTCAGAGACCGTTAACGATTTGACTCCCCACAGTTATAGAGGCCACACAGCTCTTTGTATGCAAGCCTATTTTATTCTTAAGGAAAAAGAACTACAGAGAAAACATATTAAGAACAATAGAAGAACCTACACACACGCTCATAAGCTTACCAGAGATCACCTCAACCCTAACATTGGCTCTGGCAGGAGCAGTCCTGCAAACACCCCTCCCAAAGGGTTTCCTTGTGGTTTCAGGTTCATCACAGCTTCAGCTCAGCAAACGCACGCGGTCTTATGGGGTCTCAGTAGGCCAAGTCCTTCCAACCCTGTCCTTGTTATTAGCCTTCTTATCCTGAATATATGTTCTGGACAAAGTGAAGGGGCATCCTGGTTCCCACTTAGCAAAGGGTTAGCTTTGGCTCAGATTCCCCTACTCTGTATTATATAAAGAGTTGTGCAGAAGAGCTCATTGGCAGTGCACTGCAAGATTGATCAAGCCTGCAAAACCCAGGAACTATGCAACATATTCTTCAGCACCATCTACTGGCGCCTCATCTAGTAACTATTTACATAGCGCATTCCTGTAACACCCCCTACACTTTGCATGCATGTTCAGGAGAAAGGCTAGAAAAGTTGCTGCTTAGGAGACAAATGGGGAAAATGCCTTAGGGATAGAGGGGGCTCCACACCCAGGGAACAGGATTGAGTAGAAACCCAGCTGACCCCCAAGCTGTTATAAAGGCCAAAACATGAGTTAAGGCCTGCATTGGGAGTGGAAGGAGAAAGTTTTGTTTGTTGTTCTTCTGTATGTTTTATTCAGATTCTATTGTGACGAAGGCCGTATAAGCACCTAGATAAAAAGAAAAGACCTTGCTAACAACTATTACTTTCAGCTGAGTCATTCCACTGATTTACAATGTTATCTCCATTTTATAATCTGTAATCATGTACAGAGTGATTAATTCTGCAATAAAAGTAAAGTAATTGTAACACAAATAGAATGGTGAGATTATTCAAGCTCTGATTGGTTGATATACAGGGTATCATCCATTCTTTATAGATGCCCAATAGAAACTAGCAATGGGTCCAAGAGCGAAATTCCAGATATCCAAACATCCTGGAGCTTTGGGGGAAGTTCAGATCTCTATTGGAATGTTTCAGCTTGGGCCCCTTCTTTAATTAAATCTGCACCAGCCATTTAGCGCAGGTATTTTCTAGGGACTAGTGAATGTATGGAGTGCATGGCCTGAAAAAGTTCTGCAAGCGGTCAGCTCCTCTTGTCTGATCAAGAATCCACAAGAAATGGGTGCCCCTCAATAGTCATTGTTAACTAAACACGGGGACGTGGCATGTTCTCTCCATCAGCTGGTTCTTGCCAAGGATGCCAGTTAAAGTGTTATAGAGATGGATGAACTGCCTGGGATAAAATGAGGCACCCTTCCCCCCAAGCCTTTACCATTTTTAGAACTGATCCAGCTGGGGCCATTCCCCTGGACCCAGAACTGGGGTGTGTGTGTGATCCACCCCCCATATTTTAGAGGCACTAGATCGCATGTGGTGCTTTCCTCTCCCTTCCCCACCCCCCATCTTGTAGTCTTGGAGTTCTTGCACAGAAGCCAGCCAGAGACTCCAGCCAGTTGGGGCAGAAACAGCTGAAGCAGGGACCTCTGGACATTCAGAGAACCCTCTACAGTACTGACTGGACGTTCTCTGCCCTGTGCTGATTGGCCGTTTGCTCCATCCCCCTCCCTCACACTCTCTTCACCTCAGCTTCATTCCACACCTGTCCCTGTTATTCTCTCCACCCCTGCCCTGGCCCCCTCTTCCCTTTCCACTTAGCTGAGCCCACTGCAAAAAAATCATGTAACTACCATGCAGTTTGCTGCCATCACATTGTTCCCTCTGCTCGTGTATCAGACCCTGCATCTGTCTTGTCTATGAAGATTGTAAACTTGTAAGGGCAAGAACTGGTTACCGCTCTGCACTCGTGCAGTGCCTAGCACCGTGGGGCTCGATTCTGGGTAGGCTCTTTGGGCACTTGCATGCTCGGTGCCACCTCTGACTAAACCTCTGACTGCCAGAAGCCAGGAGTGGAAGCCAGGAGTGGATCACTACAAAATTGCTCTGTTCTGTACACTCTTCTTGAAGCTTTGGTACTGGCCACTGTCAGAGCCAGGATACTGGGCTAGATAGACCATTGATCTGCAGGGCCGCCCAGAGGGGGGGGGCAAGTGGGGCAATTTTCCCCAGGCCCCCATGAGAGTTTTCAGCGGGTCTTCGGTGGCAGGTCCTTCAGTACCACCGACCACACCCAGAGCGAGTGAAGGACCCGCTGCCGAAGACCTGGAGCTTCACTCGCTCCGGGACCCACCGCAGAAGTGCCCCGAAGACCCGGAGCAGCCCTGTTGTTCTGACCCAGTGTGGCAGCTCTTTGGTTCTTTTAAACATGATTATTAATAAATGACCCTGAACTGAGTTTATCTGCAGTCCTGAAGGGTTTGGATAACTTTCTCTCCATATTCACTTGTCTCTACAAACCTGGATTCTACATGGGACCGAAATTGGAGGGGCCAAGTACTGCAAAAGGGCCTGTGTTCCCTTAATATTTGTGGTGTGTACTATAAGTGGAAGTGCTGTAAATCTTGCCAAAAAAATAAAAATAAAAGGAGGGGGGATGTTTTCTGGTGTTTCCTAACCTTGTGCTGCAGCTTCCAGATATTCAAATCAGTTCCAGGTAAGTATTTAAGCAATAGGATAAGTCTCTGAAACAAAACTCAATTTCAAGCCTTTGGCACTTCGTCCAACATTCATTTTAATGTTTATTATTAGCAATTGAGATGTGCCAAAAACCAAACCCCTACATCCAACCTCTGGGGAAGTTCTCATCCGGATCCAAACTTTGTAATTTATTCCTCTTCTTATAATGCGTGAAGCCAAAAAGCTGACTATAAACACCACTGTACTTAGGGAAAATTGAGATATGAATCTAGATCTGAACTTCCAGGCTGGGGCACATCTCTCATTATTAGTCATAGGCTCTTCTCGTATCACTGGTTCTGGTTAGTCTGTCATGGGTGGATAACAAATTATTTATATCCACTTCAGTTTATCATTCTGATCTATTAAATAACTCTACCCCAACAAGGACTCCAATGTTAATTACTTCCAAACATGTCTACTCCTCCTCCTCACCATTCCCCTCAAGCTGCTCTCTTCCAAATAACTGACAGCCCACCGAACAGGCCCTCTCAAATTGCCCCTCAGTAGAAGTCAGTGGGTCACTCTAGTTTTATATAGGGTTAACTGAGCCTGGATTTTGGCCGGTTCTCCCTACTTAAAATTCCCTCTGCAATTTCAACTGGAGAAGATTTTCTTCTCCCTTTATCTATTTGTCCCTTTCTTCCATTTCTCCCTGCCTTGTGTTTTCTTGACTGAATCCTCAGAGGACTTACCTTCCTCCATTCCTCATATCCCACACTCCACATGCCTGCTTCTTTGCTGACACTCACCTACACTGATTTGGTTCATAAATATCTGAACAGCCTATGGAGCGTAGGTGTGGCATCCTAGAGGCGAACTTATTAATATGTCTACTTATTTCATTTTTTGGCCTGTCTTCTTGTATATGACAAATATTTAGGGGGAAGGATAGGAAAAATAAGGCTTAAAGAGAGTCTCTGCAGACTGAAAGAATGAGACATTGGGTATGAAATGAAACCATATTCATTAAAGAAAAGTTTCATGTGTCCTGTTACAAACACAAAGTTCCTCCAGCAAAACTCAATATCACTGAGTTCCTCATCAGCAGATAGAAAACACATGTTTTCTTCAGGAAGCCATGAGAGCAAGACTTTTTTGTGTGTGTTAGCTGAAACAGCAGCACTTCTGTATTTTTACACACCCCTAACACAACCCACAATTGGCTTCAGTCTCTGAGACTGTTTAATGGGAGTCAGGATGCAATCACTTACCGCATGGCCCTGGCTACATCCATTCAGAACCAGACCCAAAAGAAACACACAGACATTTTAGCAAGATCTGCCTTGGGTTCATTTAAAATCTATAGAAGATTTGCATAAATTCTTCCATTCTTCATTTTCTTCTTTGTTATGTTTTGATAACGTATTTTTGCTTAAAATAAAATAAAACAGTATTAATACACGGATGCCACTGAGTCAAACCACTGCCAACTGCAACAACAACCACAAAAGGAGGGTGATTTCCTTTACACGAACACAGAATTAGAGGGCTCAGAGGATGGTTTGTGGGCTGTAACGATCTTGGGGTTCATTAACTAACACACCAATGAATGAGAAAGGAATAAAACATTAATGAAACCAACTGGAGAGCTTCTGTAGTGAGCTGCAGCACATAGCCATGTGGTGCTCCCAGCCCCCACCCCCAGCGCCCATCTCCAAATTCCTATATTCATAATACTGTCCCTTAGGATGGAGCATCTCTAAATAATAATCTTCTACAAACATATCTTTACATGGACTACTGAGCTTTTCACCTTTCACAGACGGAAGGCTGGCGGGGCCAGATTTGAGTGAGTGGCATTTGTGACCTGGTGTATGGGGCTGAAATGCCACTCAAATCTGGCTCCAAGTTGACCTACAACTCTGCCTTTCAAACACAGAGCTTCCCATTGATTTGCTTCCCAGTACCAAACAAGGCCAAATCTCTCACTGACTGACATAAGCAGCACTAATACAGGTGAGGGGTGTTTTATAGTACCATTTGGCTTGCATTCTGAATAATTTGCCTGGTATCTTCTGAACAAATGCATCGGCAATGCTAGGTGGCAGTATCCCTCTCACTATTGTAAGGGGAGGGAGGACTCCAAGAAAGAAAAAAAAAAGCTAAGGTGGGGCATGATTCAAAAAAGGTTGAGAACCCTGCTTTAGATCAGGGCTGAGGCAGATAGCTGAAGCGATGCAGGGAAGCTTACCCTTCCACTGTCCATGCTGTGCCTGTTTTGTGTATATAAAATCCCAGGATTGTCATTCCTGCACTTTTCATGAGCACTAACGGTATGTCTTCACTACCCGCCGGATCGGCGGGCAGCGATCGATCCAGCAGGGATCGATTTATCGCGTCTAGTCTAGATGCGATAAATCGACCCCCGAGCGCTCTCCCGTCGACTCCTGTACTCCACTGCCACGAGAGCCGCAGGCAGAGTCGACTGGGGAGCAGCAGCAGTCGACTCACTGCGGTGAAGACACCACGGTAAGTCGATCTAAGTACGGCGACTTCAGCTACGTTATTCACATAGCTGAAGTTGCGTAACTTAGATCGATCCCTCTCCCCGCCCCCCCCAGTGTAGACCAGGGCTACGTTCCGATATAGTGTACTTAAAACAAAGGAGTAAGAATCCCAGGATAAGTTGCAAGCAAACAGCAGAACAATCAATAAAGAAGACAGGAGCAGAAGGCAGGGCAGTGCATAGGAATCTTGGGCCCTATCTTTTTAATAGATCCCTTTCCAAAAATACAGTGTTGCCTTCTCTAGGATCCAGATATCTATTTTTGGTCCCTCTATGACCCCCCACTGCTGTAGTGAGGTGTAAGCACCTCACTATGTGTAATGTATTTATCCTCACAATATCCCTGTGAGGGAGAAAAGAACTGAGGCCCCGAGAGACTCTGGGCTTGTCTACACTATAGACACTACAATGGCACAGCTGCAGTGCTGGCAGCTGTAGCATAGGCCCTTGCTACAGTGACGGAAGGGGTTTTTCTGACATTGTAGTTAATCCACCCCCAGAAGAGGCGGAAGGTAGGTCGATGGAAGAATTCTTCCATTGACCTAGCAGTGCCTTTACCAGGGCTTGAGCCAGCTTAACTACATCTCTCGGGGGTGTGAATTTTTCATACCGCTGAGCAACATAGCTAGGTTGACCTAAGTTTTAGGTGTAGACCAGGCCTCTAAGTGACTTGCCTATGGTCACACACAGAGTCTGGGGTAGAGGTAGGAACTGAGTCCCAGGCTAGGGCCCTAACTGCTGGACCATCCTTCCATAAGCTTTTCTGCTGCACAACCCCGGCCCGTCCAGCAGAGATCACTTAGCAAAAACAAAACAGTCAAACTGGCAGACAGAAGAGCAACATTATTGTGTCAGCAGCTCTTGCTTTTGGGTGTATGTCTGTCTTGCTTAAGACTTTGCAGAGTGCAGCATGATTGAGGCCCACAGTCAAAAGACAAGTACTGCTGGGACAAATATACATAGTGAAGAAGCCTGGGACATGTACTCCTCTTCTGGTGATCCATGGTACGTTTTAGGCAGGCACATGCTCTGTTGCATGTACCTGTAACACACCCCCCCCTCCTGGGTGTGGTATTCTGTCCCATCTAGTGGCACCAAGACCACTTAGAGAACAATTAATGAGTCTGCTCCTACAGCCTTAGCTAAGAGCCAGTTAGCTTTTCAGCTCATGCGGTAGAGGCTCATGCACTAAGCTCCAGAGGTCCCCGGTTCGATCCTGCCCACCAACTGGGGTCTGTTGGCATTACATATGCAGTAGATGGCATGATAACCCCCAGGCACTGGAGCCCTAAGGGATCAAAGGCCTAAGTAGCACCAATTCCCACTTGTATATTTACCATTATACAGCATGGTCTCTCTGAGGTCCATAGCCAACTGGCAGACTGCATATGTATCACTGGGTGGGATCAAACCTGTGGAGCTCTAGTGCTTGAACCTCTACTGTATGAGCTAAAAGCCATATGGCTCTTAGCTCAGGCTGTAGAGCAGACTCACTAATCTCTCTCTCTAAGTGGCCTCAGTGCCAGTAGATGGGCCAGAACAGCACACCCAGGAGGTGTGTGGGTTACACATACACAGAGTAGGCAGCGATCAGGTGTGCTTTCACACATGGGAAATAGCAGCCACACTTTCTTAGCATGACACCATGAAGCATCCATGGTAGCCAAATAACCAGATTTAAAAAAAATAAATAAATAAAACAAATAGATCCAGAATAAGCAGCAAGTAGCAATGCAGCGACTGTTGAGACACTAGTCAGTTAATCAACATAAGGAGATTTTTAAAAAGTGAATGTTTTCTTCATAGTGTCAATGGAGTAAATAGTCCTTTTGTCCCTGGGGTATTACTGGTATAATCCCTTGGATTGAACACTGTTTCAAATCTGCTTGTTTTCTCATGTAACCACACTTCCTGCTGCTGCTTTCAGCACAGAGCTGCCATCAGCTCTACTTTGAAAGGGATAGGTTCTCCTGAACTATGTTTGTTTTCAGGTTTAAATCCAGTCACCTAGAAATCTGTCACCTGCAAAAATCTTCAATGCCACTGGCCTGCTTTGTGTCACAGAGCGGTACTATTCAATCTCTGTGTCGGCTGGATAAGGGGCTACAAAGGCAAGAGTTAAACCATGGGAATAATAACATGGGAGCAAGATACAGGCCAGTGATATTTTCCTTCTCCCCTTTGCTTCAAGTGTGTGTGTGGAGGGGAGGGGGAGGGGGAGATGGGGTTAGTCCCACAGATTAATTTCCTTCACAAGGTCCCTGTTCAGAAATGGATTTCCTTTTCACATTAGAGGAAATCCCATTACTGATGAATCTGGTGATTTGGCGCCCTCTCTATCTTTTTTTATATCAGGCATGTCACCATGCAATTGAAGGTTAAATAGCTATTTTAGCAAGGTTATGGTGCCTGCTAGGTTTCAATTTTGGATATAAGCAAAACCCTTTAATGATGCATTGCTCTTTCAAGATCTAATTCTGCTCTCAGTTATGCCAGTGTAAATCTGGAATAGTATCACTGGGCCAAATCCCAAGGTTCGTTTTCAGTTTTTACTCAGTCAATAGGTATTTGAAGTCAATGAAAAGTTTTCCAGCAGCCTGGTCTGCACACAAATTTTAATTAAAGCTGTGTTTTTAATTTGATTTGGTTAAACTGGTCCGGACACTCTTAAATCCATTTATGCCTGGCTTACATCAAGTTAGCTGAATTCGATCAGGAATATTTTTAAGCCAAATGGAAAGAAGCCAACTTTAAATTGATTTGATTGTGCACCAGTTTAACTGAATACATTTAAAAACTCACCTTGAGTTAAACCAGTGCAGCTTTGTGGGGAGACAAGGGCTGAGTAAAAACTGAGTAGAAACCTCATCATTTAGCCCAATGCATTTACACCAGTGTAACTGAAAGCAGAATCTGGTCCTCTGTCTTCAGGCTGGGGTATAATGGTAGATGCCCTTCCTTTAAATAACGTACTTTCTTACACTGACACTCTAAGTCCTTGTCCACACACAAAGTTGTCCCACTTTAACTATACCACTATAGTTAAAACAGTACAACCCCTGCAGTGTGGAGACAGTTACATCATTATAAAGGTGGTTATACAGGGGTATAGCTTATTCCCATATGGGAAGGGGAATAATCTATCCCAGGATAAGGCACCTTCATACCAGTGTAACTGCATCCACCTTAGGGGTTTGTACCAGTAGAACTATTCCAGTCGGTAACAAAACACACCCCTGGCTAACATAGTTATACTAGAACAATAACTGTGTGCAGACCAGGTCTAATTCTAATATATACAGCATCCGCACTGCTCCCACAGGCACAAACACTATGAACCATAAAGAACCAGGGATTGTGCCTGGCTGGCCCAGGGGGGTGCATGGAGGAGATGGGGGCACAAGGAGTATTGCTGCTATGCTACATCAGGGCAAAATTGCAGTCTCTGTGCTCGGGGGCGTGCAAGGGCAGCTCCGTGGGTATTCCCCCTGGGGTACAAGACACCCCAATGGGGTGGGAAGGAGGCAGGGCAATGGCCACGCTGAGGGAAGCCATGCCGCACTCCTTTAGGCTGAAGTCTGCCTGGAACTCCCCATTGTGGGCTCACACAATGCCACAGGCAGGGCTGTGCTACAGAGCACAATTGAGCCCAAAGGAGACTAACAACATATTTAAACTCAAATATGGCTTCTGTGTCTTCCTAAATGTGGTGGGTGACCTCTGAGCTCTAATTGACTACATGCATTCATTCCCCTGAGCCACTCTGACACTGGAGAGACCCATTCTCTTGCCCAGTGTCTCATTAAAACCCCTTGCTACTGACAGCGCTACTCCCACAAAGTTTCTTTGATGATGGTTTTAATATAACTCCTAAATTATTTTATACATAAACATCTGGATGGAATAAAAAAAATCCAGTAAATTTCACATGCACAAAAATGCTTTTCACCAAAATTTTGCAATTTTTATTTTTTTACTACAGTTCCAAAACCATAGGAAAAAATTCTCTCTGGTCTCTGTTTTACATTTCGTACACAGCTCTGAAAACAGGAGTATGTGTCAGATTCACTCTCCTTAGAGATGTGTGTAAGGCCAGTTTGAAAGGGTTTATTACCAAGAGCCAGGGAACTCCTGGCCACAGTAGTAAATTCTAGCCCTACTCTACATCCTGGGTGTAGCAAAGACCCAGATGTTCATATGAGTAGCTGGTTGTGGGTGAGCTTGGAAGCAGGGCCGACCCACAACATTTTGGCACCTGAGGCGGGGAGCTCAAATGACGCCCCCATACCCGCTTGCTTGGGCCAAAACTTTGAAAGGTCTCAATTCTGCCTTCTTCCTGTTCTACTCCTCTCATGGTACTGCTCTGCTACCTACCCCAATAAAGGAGAACTAACAACTTAAAATGCCTTGTTCAAAAATTTTAAGTAACACTTAACTTTCAAACGCCTGAACAGCAAATGTAACTTTTCTTGTCTGCATAGTAAACACTGGCATTTTTATCTGTTTGAATAATCAAAGTGGTGCTTTCCGTGCCTTCTTGGTTGCAAAGATTTGAACTGCTTCCTGAAGGTCCACAGTCTGGGCCAGCTCATGCTCTATTGAGATGGTTGCAAGGCCGACCAGCCTCTCCTGTGTCATTGTGGAGCGTAGATGTGTTTTTATTAACTTCAGCTTGGAGAAGCTGCGTTCTCCACTGGCAACTGTTACAGGAAGTGTTAGAAGTATGCGCAGAGCAACAAAAGCATTTGGAAAGAGGGTGGTCATCTTATTTGTGCACATATATTCCAGAACAGCCTTTGGAGTTGATCCTGCTGAAATGTATCTTGAAAGGGCTTTCAGTTCATCACCTAAATCACTCGCATCAATATCGCGCATGTCATCATGTGTCAACACTGTCTCTAGTGCCCTGCATTGCTGGTGTAGGTCTTCTTCAGGTATAGTGAGGAGTTTTGGAATATCCTACAACATCCCAAATATACTGCTGTGTTCCTTGAGCTGCATGAAACGTTCTTCAACTGACTGTATTGCACAATCTAGCACCTGGTTAAAGAATTCAACTTTGAATTGTTGTTTGGGGTCTCTTATGGGATTATCCCGTGCCTCGTAATCAAAATGTCTTCTTCTTCGGTGACTCTTGTATTCTTGAATGGGTGGGAAAATAGCTTCAGTGTGAAGTTCCTCTGCCAACTTCTGTGCACTCTTCAGAACGGTTTGAAATCCCTCATTTGACCGTAAGACTGTAGGTATGACTTTGCTTTGTCCAGTTGTTCCATTGCTCCATATATAACAAGGTCAACACCTTGAACTCTCTTGCTTACAACATTTATTTCAAACAGTATGTCATGCCACAACACTAAGCCACACAGAAATTTGAAGTGATGTATGTTTCTGGTGATTCCATTTCCCTCTGCCACTGTTCTCCCACGAACAGTTCCTGTCATAGCATTATCCTCCATAATGGCAACTATGGCATCATCTATCTTCCCAATTTGGTGGTTGATAGGCTTTATTGCCTCCACTCAACTTTCCCATCGTGTGGAACTCAGTGGTCTCAGTGTCAGAGAGGATGTTCCCAGATGTTGCTTCAAAATTTGCCATCGATGAGTTGATGCAGAGAAAAATACTTAGATGCTTTGAATTACATTAAGAAATTCATCAGCCTCACTAGAAGCTGATGCTGCATCACTGACCACCAAGTTCAATGGATGAGAACTGCATGGGACAAAAAAAAGCTCGAGGGTTTAACTCTCGGCTCCGTGTCTGCACTCCTCTGTTCTTTCCTCTCATGTTGGCACCATTATCGTAGCCCTGACCTCTCATGTCAGCTATCACAATTCCCATATCTTCCAGCTTTTTAAAAAGCACATTTGTCATACCAGCTCCTGCAGTATCATCAGTGTCAATAAATTCTAGAAAATGCTCTCTGACAGTCACCATTGCAGGGACACTTTCACTAGGTTCTGTTGTTGTTACAAAATGCACCATTAAAGTCATTTGTTCCATATGGCCAGGGCTGGCTCTAGGCACCAACAAAGCAAGCAGGTGCTTGGGGCGGCACATTTGCAGGGGCGGCAGGGATCCAGCATGGGAGCTGAGAAACAACAGGGGGCCCTGGGAGCTATAGTTCCTAGGGCCTGGTCTACACTACGATTTTAGTTCGAATTTAGCAGCGTTATAGCGAATTAACCTTGCACCCGTCCACACAACGAGGCCATTTAATTCGATTTAAAGGGCTCTTAAAATCGGTTTCTGTACTCCTCTCCGACGAGGGGAGTAGCGCTGATATCGGTATTGCTGGTTCGAATTAGGGTTAGTGTGGACGACATTCGATGGTATTGGCCTCCGGGAGCTATCCCACAGTGCACCATTGTGACCGCTCTGGACAGCAATCTAAACTCGGATGCTCTGGCCAGGTGGACAGGAAAAGCCCCGCGAACTTTTGAATTTCATTTCCTGTTAGCCCAGCGTGGAGAGCACAGGTGACCACACAGAGCTGAACAGCACAGGTAGCCATGCAGTCCGAGAACCGAAAAAGAGCACCAGCATGGACCACACGTGAGGTACTGGATCTGATCGCTATATGGGGAGAGGATTCAGTGCTAGCAGAACTACGGTCCAAGAGACGAAATGCCAAAACTTTTGACAAGATCTCCAAGGGCATGATGGAGAGAGGCCACAATAGGGACTCATATCAGTGCCGTGTTAAAGTGAAGGAGCTCCGACAAGCCTACCAGAAAACCAAGGAGGCAAACGGACGGTCCGGGGCAGAGCCGCAGACATGCCGCTTCTACGAGGAGCTGCATGCAATTCTAGGGGGGGCCGCCACCACTACCCCACCCCTGACCGTGGATTCCGAGGAGGGGTTAATCTCATCCATGCATGAGGATTCTGCGGACGGGGAAGAGGAGGAGGAGGACGAGGACGAGCTTGCGGAGAGCACACAGCACTCCGTTCTCCCCAACAGCCAGGATCTTTTTCTCACCCTGACTGAAGTACCCTCCGAACCCTCCCAAGGCGGTATCGCAGACCCCCTGGAAGGGACCTCTGGTGAGTGTACCTTTTTAAATATCAAACATGGTTTAAAACAAGCATTTTTTAATGATTAATTTGCCCTGGGGACTTGGGATGCATTCGCGGCCAGTACAGCTACTGGAAAAGTCTGTTAACGTGTCTGGGGATGGAGCGGAAATCCTCCAGGGACATCTCCATGAAACTCTCCTGGAGGTACTCCAAAAGCTTTTGCAGAAGGTTTCTGGGCAGGGCAGCCTTATTCCGTCCTCCATGGTAGGACACTTGACCACGCCATGCTAGCAGCAAGTAATCTGGTATCATTGCATGACAAAGCTTGGCAGCGTATGGTCCCGGTGTTTGCTGGCATTCAAGCAACATCCGTTCTTTATCTTGCTGTGTTATCCTCAGGAGAGTGATATCGTTCAGGGTAACCTGGTTGAAATACGGGAATGTAATTAAGGGGACAGAGGTGGCCCCGTTCCTACTGGGCTGTTTGCCTGTAGCTGAAAAGAAATCCTTCCCTGCAGTTAGCCAAGCGGGCGGGGGGGAGTGGGTGGACAATGGCGCTGAGGTTTTCGCGTTTGGCTAGCAGGGGTCTTCCCTGATACCAGCCACGCGGTGGGGGGAGGGGTAAAGCGATCATCCCACAGAATTGGATGGGTGGTGGTGGTGGGGTGTTATTTTGTTTTCTGCTGCTGCACGGTAACAGGAAAACCGCAGCACTTAATGGGCTTTGCTTGCTATGGGAAAGGAGGGCGCTGATTTAATGCAGAAGCCGAAAGACAATGGCTTACCATGGCTGCATACAAGCCAAATTCTGTTGCCCGGCCCTGCGTCTGTGATCTCTAACACCAAAGCCGCAGGCACTCAATATAAGATGCAAAATGCGACCTTGTACCGAAATCACATGTGCTATGTAATGTGAATAGTGTTGTTCACCGTGAAAGAGTATAAGCATTGTTCTATAAAATGTATCTTTTTACATACTTCTCTCCCTTTTTTCCCCTCCTCCTGCAGCTGCAAATTTTTCAAGCCTCCCTCCTCCGTCCCGAAGGCTCTCCCAGATAAGGCGGCGAATGAAACGCACGCGAGACGACATGTTCTCAGAAATAATGCAATCCACCCACGATGAGAGAGCTCATTTGAATGAATGGAAGGACACGGTTTCAAAGTTCAGAAAAGATGCCAGTGATCGTGAGGACAAGAGGGACCAACGTGAGGACATGAGGGACCAACGGGAGGAGAGAAGGGACCAACGGGAGGAGAGAAGGGACGCTCGAGACGAGAAGTGGCGGGATGCAATGCTGGGGCTGCTGC